>CADDXX010000486.1:602867-632037 GCA_902810485.1 Alauda arvensis
GGGGAGTGGGGATGCGTGGGAGCAAGGAGCAGCCTTCTCTGCTCTGGGTGACTTCCAGCGCTGCCAGGGGCAGGGTCCCCCCCGCCCTCCTCCTCCTCCTCCTCCTCCTCCTCTTCCCTGCCACCCTTGCAGTCCGGCACAGCCTCCGCAGACAGAGTCCTGACGTGATCCCACGCTGTAAACATCGAATCCCTTCCTCTCGCCAGCAACATCCCGCGCCCAGGACTGCGCAAAGTTCATCACAAGGGGTKCCGGGACGCCCTGCAGGTTCACCAGGCAGCTCTGCCTGCCGTGTCTCCTACAGCCCGTTGCTGTTCCTGTGGCTGAGCGGCGGCTTCGAGAGCTCTACCACCGTGGAGCGGGATTTGTTGAGGAATTTGGGAGCCCGGCGCAGCAACCTCTGAGCCTCGGTGAAAGCCTCTGTCAGCTCCTTCTTCCACTGCACGAACTCGGGGTCGCTCTGCAAGAGACACCAGAAGGRGTTTGGCACTTGGCCCTACGCGGCCAGCAGTGTCTGCTCTCTCTCACACAGCGCCTTGGGGAAGGTTGTTTTCGTTTTCTGAGCTTTGGGTATGGCCCATGTGCAGCCCTCAGCTTCTCCATCACCCCAACACAGGCTGGCACAATGTTTGGAGGACTTGAGCACTTTCCCCTTCCATACCAGAGCTCCAGCATCTCCCCACGGTGAGCCAACAAGGCCCTTGGAGCACAAAGAGCTTGAGAAGTTTTTTACTTATTTAATAAACCAAACTAGTTTTGTCCCAAATACCACTGAAAACCATGACAGGAACTGGCACAGATGCAGGTTTCCTAATATCAAAACTCAAGTGTGATAAACACTTCAGCTCTGCTTCACCRAGTGCCTCAGTTAACATGCAACAGGATGACCTGAAAAACTTGTCAATTGTTTATCATATGCAAAGCAATCTGATCAAGCYATCAAAAAAACAAGTCTTACCTCACACTGTAGGACAAACTGTTTTCCTCCTTTAATTCTCAGTAAGATGCATTTCTTATCTTTAATTTGTGTTTCTTCAACAGATACTATTTGTTCCATTGTCAGCAGGTTTTGCTGCAGCATTTGCAAAAGAGAAGAGAATTAATTGAAAAAAAACCTTGTTGCCCATCAAATAAAGCCACTATCTCATTTTCCTGGACTATCCACATGAATTAAATGATGAACTTTAGGAGTCATTACACAAACATTTATTTCTGAAGGCTGGGTCATGAACTAAAGATAGATATTAAGGTAAGAGAGAGATTTACAAGGGGCTTGGTTGCTTCAATAGTGACAACGAGATATCAGCTCTAAAAGCCAGCAATGATAGCATGAAATAAGAATCTACAAATAGGTGTGTCTGCAAACAGAATATTCACTATTTTCCCTCAAGAGTTGAATATAATTTGATACATTTTTCAAGCATTACTGTTATTCCAAAAAAAAAAAAGCCAATTTTATTATTTCAAAGAGCTGAAAGGGAGCATTTCAGCACTGAATACTTACAAAGAGAACACACACAGCAGTGTGCAGGAAAATACTCCCCTATGGACTGCAAAGGACACAATGTCTTAAATTCCAAATGCTTCCTTAATTTAAATACACAAATTATCTGCCCTGCACGTGAGCACAGCTGGGCTACACTACAGCCACTATAGCATTTTCTTGGAAAATAAAATGCTATATAGCATTTGTCACCTTACCAGTTTGTGTTTTTTTGTATAAATAGTCCAGAGGTCCTAAATGAAAAACAACACCATCAACTACCAAAATCCTTTACAAAACACAACAMAACAGAGCAAAACAGGTTTCTCACAACTTCACCTCTCCTCTGTGCAGTGTGAGCTGCCCATGAGCCACAGTGAGACTTAAAGAAGTGACTCAAATCCACACTGGGCTTTTAACTCAGAGAAAATTCCTTCCCCAGGAGAGCTCCTGGGCACTCCAGGTGTGTCTCACACCTGCAGCTGCCTTGCACCACAGCTCCCCAGGGCCCTTCAGTCACTCACTCACTCACTCACCCTGGACTCTCCTTCTCCTCGCCACTCCAGCCGGTTGGGGAAGAGGTAAAAGTAACGCCGCTGCCACTGAGTCAGGAAAGGGTTCCCCAGCTTGAGCATGTACCCATGCATGATACAGTCCTTCCCCAGGGCATAATCTAAAAACCAAGAGGAGATGTCAGCAAAGCGACAGGAGGTGCAGCTGAAAGCATTTGTGAGAGCTCTGTGTCCCCCCTGTGCCCCCACAGCAGGTTCAGATCACACACACAGCCCCAGTGCTGCCCTAACCACACAGCTGCACAGCAGGGACCAAGGACAGGACTGGGCTCTTRAAGAACTATCTCACTGGAGGGGGGTGTTAAAAGCACTGAATGTTGCCTCTCCAAAGTTTGGGGGTTTGATGCAATGTGCAAGCTGCAGTTTGCTGTGCAAAAACCTCCTGGGACCCTTCCCAGGACATCAAACCCCACAGACTGGGAAGGTGGGCAGGCCCTGGCACAGGGTGCCCCATCCCTGGAAGTGCCAAAAGCCAGGTTGGACAGGGCTTGGAGCACCCTGGGACAGTGGAAGGTGTCCCTGCCCATGGCAGTGGGGTGGAACTGGATGGGCTTTAAGGTCCTTTCCAACCCARAACCATTCCAAGACTCTAGGATTCCATCCATCCATCTCTTTCCAAAGCTTGATGCCATCATTCAGCATTCCAAAACATTAAGAAACACCTTAAGCAACACGACAGTGATTAAATGAATCCTAACGATTCCCGGGAATGACGGCAACGGGAGCCTGTGCAACTGCAAACCCAGGAATTACTACCTAGCAGCAAAAGATGAGAGAAGTGTAAGGACAGATTACCTTCCTCGTGGCCAAGCTGCTTATTTTTAGCCCTTTTTCTGGCCTCAATTTTATCTGTGTCTGCATTTACTGCATCATAAACAGTTTCTGCTACTTCTTGCTGCCAACGCTCCGATATTACCAGAGGGAAGTTCTTATATAACTCCTGGTCACTATCAAGCAACTTGCAAGAGAAAAACAACAAAAAACCCAACATTTTAATAACTTTCACTATTCTTATCCCCAACAGTTAATAAGTTACCCATGCAACAGTATTATTTTACAAGATGGATTGGACTCAAACCTTCACAAAACAAACAGATGCAAGCAAGAGAAGCACAGACACTAATTTAGGCAAAGATATTAATTTATGTGCAGAGAACAGGCCACCTGCTCAAAACTTATTTGGTTTGATAGCTCCAAAACCCTCACTCAACACTGCCCCATAATGCTCTCTAGACATTTAAATAATTACTCCAATGTAAGCAGCAGCACTCTTAACTTTGCTGCCCAAAAACTTCCTCAGCACAAAAACCCCATGAATAAGTGAAAAGATACCTTTTCCACAGCAATTCCTTCCATGCTTCCACAGCTTGGCTTTACATTCTTAATWATTAACCCTCAGAATTCACCAGCATGTGCTGCAGACCTCAATCTTCCTGGTATAAAGATTATTTTCTCCACTAATCCTTTGAGTACTCAAACTGAATTGCACTGAAGAAAATTAGGAAAAAAATTCCTTCACCAAAAGGGTTTGTCCAGAACTGAGCAGGGCAGTGGTGGAGTGCCCATCCCTGGAGGGGTTTATTGAAGCTGTGTGSATGCAGCACCAACAGCTGCAGGAGCAGCTCAGTTCTCCTCCTGCACTCAGGCCAGACACTCCTGGAATAGATATTCTCCTTTTGAGAGATCCATGCCWTATCCCAGCAGGGAAATACACACCCAGAAGATCTCTCTGCAATCTCAAGGACTCCCTGTGGCACCCAGGGAAAGGGGAACAGCCACAGGCATCCCCTGCTGGCTCCCCCCTGCTAACCCCAAAGCTCCTCTTGGGGCCATTCTGCAGGATGAACACAATCCCAGGGGCCAGGGAAGCAGAGCAAAGGGTTCAAAGTGTGGTGCCCAGGGCACAGAGGGCTCCTGGCACCTCTCTGGCAGCTGASTCAGGCAGGAATCCTCCTGGCCACCTGTGACACCCAGGGGAGGCTGTGCTATCCCTCCCTGACTCACCCTCCCAAGGGTAAATTTATCCCATGGGCAGCCTGAGCTRTGAGATCCTGAGATCAAACTGGAGATGACACAGCACTGACCTGCTGGTGATTCATGTTCCACGGCAGGATTTCTCACTAAATGATGKTATTGAGAATATCTGACCCCCCTCAAGAAATAAAAAAGACCGCCTGGTTCCTCCTTGCAAAATGTTCCTCTGAGTTCTGGCAGTGCAGGACTGCAGGAGGCTGGAATCCTGCCAGGCTAACACTGATGCTGAAGATGTGGAATTTTCTGGGATAAAGAACATCCTGGGCTTSTCTGCACTTCTCTGTGCCAACTTCTGTCACCACAGCAGGTGACACTGACAGACGAGCTCCATTTTAGGCTCGGTGAGTACTTAATGGGGCTTTTTGCTTTAAAAGTTTAAAACAATTAGTTTCCCTCCTGACTCACTTCTGTAAGAACAAGAATGAGGTCTGTTCTGCTGCAGAAATGGGTGATGAAAACAATGAAGGGCACTGACCCAAGCCCTGCTGCCCCAAAGTCCCAGGGAAATGTCAGAGAGTAAAGGGGTCACCCCCTCCATGAGAGTCCCAAATGGGCCAGCAGCTCCAACTTCTCTTTTTTTAAATATAATTTATATTATTTTCATTACATCTTGGGTAATATCAGAACCTGATCATTCCTTTTACCATTTTTCTAACTTGTGACATTGCTATTTTTAACACAGTTTGTAATTTTTAAGAGTTTTCCCTGCACTCTATGACCACTCAACTATAACAATAGGCTTTAGCTCCATTTCTCCAAGCTACCAGAAATAAATCCCAACTTTTAAACAAACCATAAGGTATTCTCGAAGATCTGAGGCTTTCCCAATTCTTTTCTGACTAAATAAAACATTCCCTTTATCACATAAAATTTCTGGTAAGAAAGTAGATTTCAGTTGATCTAAAAGCATAAGSACTTGGCAAGCAAGAACAAACAGGGAGCCAGCCCAAGGTACCAACATGGACTGATTTCCCCAGCCTGAAGGAATTCCTTGCACATCCAGAGCCCTGAAGCAAAGAAATGCTACACACACACATGGAAAAGCCAAGCACAGCAGTCCCAGTGCCACCCTCCACCACTGAGAGYTGGGTACCTTAATGCCTTTAGTGTCCTCTTCATCAAAGGAGCCAATATCAAAAGCATCTGCTGCATTCACTTCTCCCCGGGGAGGAATCAGGGGGGGAGGGTACTAGAAATTGAAATCAGCATCATTAAAGACAGATTAATGGGTATTGTTTAAATCCATTCTGGAGTCATGCACAACCTTTGTATTTTTTGCACAGATTACACCTGACTGTGCCAGAGTGTCCCCCTTGGAATTAAACTTTGGTGTAAAATTCTTGGTGCTTCTTTTAATAAGAGCTCCTTCAAAAATTTGGGGATAAAACYCCCCAGTTTAGAGACAGCAAAGGAAAGGAAACCATGCAGCCATTCAGCCCTGGAAATGTAATAACCCACTGCTAACAATGAGAAAGATCTGTAGCAATGAACATTCATCAACAACCCTCCCTGTATTTGTGTGAGCGAGCACTTGTGCTGGGCACTGTGACCCTCAGGTTTTCTGYTCAGTACCTGTTTGGGTTTATTTTCCTTTCAGTGCTTTACCAAGTCARCTAAAATTACAGCCTTCATCCTTTACCTTCTGTAAATAGACCTGCTGCCAATCAATGCCTTTGAAGAAAGGATGTTCCTTTACTTCTTGTGCGCTGCAAAACACAAGTGACTGGAGTCAACAAAGGAAGGGGCTTTTCAAGTGYATTCAAGGAATACAAAGCCTTCAAAGGTCACACTGCTATCACTTGAGAACATCGGGGAAACACTCTTTTTTTTTGCAAGAAAAAAAACATAATTCTTCAGTGAACAACAGGAGAGAAGATTTTTGTGTGGTAACACTTGCTCTAGGGCTGGCAGGCAAGAACTCCTGATGGCACCCCATAATTTCCAACAGCAAACAATGTTCCCTCTGTTGTCAGATCCCAAAATTGATCTGTGACAGATCCCTAACACTGCTCTGGGTCAGATCCCTAACACCAATCCTTTGGCAGATCCCAATCACTGCTTGTAAATGACCAGATTACTCCCCACCACTTCACATTATACCAATTTTATGGGAAAATAATCAATTACTCTTGGTATGCCCCAGGGAAAAGCAATCTCAGGTCATTACCAAAGAGGGCTCCTAAACAAAAACCTTCTGAATTTCCCACTGGCACTGGAGTCAACCTCAGGCTCAGGTGTGACCATCAGCTACCTGTTATCACAGATCCCAGTGGTTTCTCAACACTTGTTTACTCCTCTCCTTTTCTCTCTCTGTCTCACACTGGCATTTTAAGCAGGAGATAACAATTTCATCAACAGCTACAAGCAAGGTGAGCTTGGCAGGAGCAAGGAGTGTTTTGGAGTCAAGAAACAAAACAAAAGCTCTTTTCCTTAGAATAATGAAGTGACACAGGCAGCACCAGGAATACTCACAGCTTTTTGCTTGGTGATTTTGGGATTTTTTTTTTTTTTGGTATTAATATGCTCCTATCATTACAGATACAATATAAGCAATAAATTTTCCCTATCAGTATGTCTGAGTCAAGTCATATGATTTCATGCCAAAACAGATTCAGGCAAAACCAGAAAAACAACTGAGGGATGAGAAGCAGGAACACCACCCAATGCAAGCATGACAGCAGGGAACTCAGGGAAAGGCTTTAAGGACAGAAATTGTCCAAAAAAACACGAAATGTAATTCCATGCAGCAGAACTCTTCAATGTTCTCTTTCCAAAATTAAAATCCTCACAACAGGAAGCAGATTTTTTACTTGAAATGAATTCACTCATTGACAGCGAAGTGGAAATTTTTCAAGGCAGAGGTCCAAGGAGAAGACAACACCTACCTTCTTCCCTGGCAYCCAAGCCTCTTGCTCACATCCCTCTGCAGGAGCCCTTCCAGGAGGGACTTCAGCTCGGGAGAAAAGGAATCCGGGAGCTCCACGTTCTGTGGAGAAAGGAAGCACAAAGAGATATTCCACGATGGAAGTGGGGTGTGCTCTGCTCTCTTCTCTCTGATGGTGTTTAAAAGAGCTCTCCCACGTGCAAATGCAGCTCTGGGGGGGAGCAGGGGGTGCAGGAGCAGTGTTTTAGGGGGAATGGGAGCTCAGGGATGTCCCTTACCACGGTGAGCGTCATCCGGTCGATCTCGTGCTTATCTTTGGTTTTGTGCTGCCTGAAAGGGCTGTGCCTGTGGAAAGAAATAATAAAAAAACCTCTAATACATGTAAAGCCACAGCATTTCAGGGTATTTCAGCTGTGGCAATGCCAGGAAAGAGTGGAGCATCCTGTTAGTTCCATCCTTCCCCCTCACCAATCCTGTCCTGCAGAACAAACTGATCCGCAGGAGGGTGAGGAGAAAGTTGGGTAATTCTTCAGCAGTGATCTGGCCTTRAAGATGTGCTTTAAATGCCTCCCCAATTACATCTATCTCCCAAAAACCCGAGCAGATCCCAGCTAACCAGGAAATCTCAAGCAGCCACCACCCACAGGGATGTAAATCCAAGGATTTCTATAGGGAAGGTGAGCAGGACCCACTGGAGTCACCACTCCCCACCATGGAGAGTAAGGAGATGAGAGATCACAGATCCCACAGCATCAGCCACTGGGAAGATATCTGATGGTATCTTGTAAATTATCAGCTTCATTCCTTTCCTGCTTTATAATTCTGGTTAGAATTTGAATTTTCCTCTAAGCTATGGAAGGCTGTGGCACATTAGAGATTTATCACACAGTCCTTCATGAAACAAAGAAGCAGTATTGTAGTAAGATATTTTGATTACATTTAGGATATATTCCCTGCTTCTTTTCTTTCAAACCTTGAGGGGATGATGTTTTTCACAATCAAAATGTTATTCACTTACCAATTCCATTAATTAGCTATTCTGAAGCATTCTGGCTTACCACATGGCAGAGTGTACCAGCATGTTTCAACCGGAGACCTGCTACTCCCAAGTTGTTTTCCTTTTATTCTCAAAATTATTCTCTGATTGATGGATGCAATGGATGGACCAGGACTTCAATTTTTTCTCTTTTTAGCATGACAGGTAAATGGTTCCCACACAGCCTCATGTACTCTGACAAGGAGGCTCTGAGTRGATCAGGGAAGAAAATGATTCACTGGCGACTTATGGGCAGATTCTGTGCCAGACTAAATTTACCAAATACCAAGAAATGGCACCATGTGCCCAGCCCCTTGTTTTGGGACGTGTTTAATTGGCTTCAGGACAGMTGAGGAATGAGAGTTCACCGTGAATAATGCTCTGGCTTCTGGCTGAGCACTGATACCACCCTGAACATCTCTGCCAGGGAGAATCACAGCCCAAAGACTGGCAATTCAAACCCCACTTCTTTCTTTATTTGCACCCTTACACACAGTCTGCTTTGTGCACAATTAATGTTAAATTGATACAGCTCTAGRGTTCAATTCACAAGTCACACACTGACCTTCCTTTGTACCGTGCATGGRTGGAGATAAAAGCTTATAATTAATTATGTGTGAGGACACAGGATGACCTAATGATCAACCTTTACAGAGAAGCACTGTGAAAAGCCTCAGATTTCTTCTGGTTTGCCATCAACAGTGAGGATGCCATTTTCAACAGGCACWTGCCCATCAGTGCTTGTTGACTGCTCAGATAAACCCCACGGCATTAATCAATTCTACACACCTAGGTTTAATGAGCAGGTAATTGCTGACAAAGCTGTAATTATCCTGTACCTTTGGACACTGATAAAGTAATTCAGCAAATGGAAAGATCCTCACTTTGTACTTGGCCCAAACCCTGCAGGAGGGAAGGCTGGGCAGCACAAAAAGGGACCAGTGCAGCCAAAAGCTTCTCCACAACACCAGCTCTCAGCCTAACACAAAGCCCACGATTTAACAGGGCTGCTTAGAGCACTSCAAGGAGCAGCATCACAGCATTTAAAACACTACCAGCTGCCAAGAGAGGACTAAACTGCTGTAAACAGTTCAAAGAGCAGACAGAGGACCTGCCTTCCTCATGTCCCACACCTGCAGCTACTGCAGGACACAGGGCTTGGAAGAAAAAGCCTGGTTTTGTCTGACATGGGTCAGCACTGAGGGATCACTTCAGCCAATCTGTCCTGCTATTCCAAGGGACACCCACAAAGGCCCCCCAAGCCCCGAAAGGCAAGGCAGAAGCCCCCACTCACCCCCTCAGCAGCTTGAAGAGCATGCAGCCCAGGGAGAACCAGTCAGCACTGCTGTCGTAGGCTGTGCCCTTCTGCAGCACCTCGGGGGCCATGTACCCGTGGGTTCCTCTGCAGAGACAACAGCACACAACATCCATTACACCCAACATCATCATTGGGGGGAAAAAGTCATTAAAAATCAGTATTCTCTCAATAAGACAGCCCAGTTTGGAGAGAGTTCATTTTAACCATTTTATTTTGCTTCCAATGGGTTTCGTGTGTCACCTTGTGTGAGCACAGGACACTCCTGAACTCACCCCTGGGCACCTCCAGGTATTGCTTTTACCCATGACACACTCAAAACATGTGGACTTTTTTTCAAGAAGCTACTGAATTGCAAATCTCTTAAGGTGTGACAGGCTGGAGTTTCCCTTTTTGCATAAATTCCAAGRCTTAATCAAGGGCAATTGAGGACCTAAGAATAAAACGTGCCAGGTAAGATGTGAATCAACACACAACTCCAGGAATTCAGATCCTAGTGAAATCCTGATGGCAAGAGGCAGAAAGGAACACAATTTGCCTCCAGTTCCATGAAGATCCAGAAAGAGAAAGACACAATAAATCCAGGATTTTAGTCCGTTTGGGAATACTTAATTACCAGGTTGGGACAATTAAAGCAATCTGGTACATTAACTCAGTCAGGTTCTTCTCTGAGCAGTGAATCATCCCGAAACAATGTGTCATCTCCCAGCCATGCCTACACATCAGCTGCTACAACTGTGCAGGAAAACAGGGGAGAAGAGCCCAAAAAACCTCATTAGAGCCTCCAGCTCAGCAAGCCTGGGCCACACAAGTGTCATTCCTCCCCTTCAGGCAAAGTTAAGTTATAAAGACAAATTCAGGATGTATTTAGCACTACCTGCATGTGCAGCAAAGCTCCCAGACATTATACTTACACACTGGCATGTGGCTTCTTTTTGGAAAAGTCACAAGCCAGCCCAAGGTCTGATATCCTCACGTGCCCATGTTCATCCAGCAGGATATTTGCAGGCTGGAAACCAACACAGGGAGGTGAGTGCTTGGTAAGAGCTGCAAACYCTCTCAGCACAGCAACTCAAACATCAATACTCCCTGGCAATTGGTAATTGCTTTCTTTTATTTAACATCAATAGACCAGGCACTTCCTAGGAAAAAAAACCTACATTCTCAGAGAGCACTGCCATCAACTCCACAGGTTATGAAATAGTGAAGAACAGGAGGGAATAACCAGGCAAGCATTGAAACACAAAGCAGGTAATAAATGAATAAATCCATTCTGGCCTCAAGTTGCTTTTGGTTTTTTTCACAGCAGGGTCTGTGTGTGGCTCTTACACCTTTTATTCTCAGTCTCTGGGCAGATTTTTCATCCCCTTGTGATGTCACTTGGTCCAAGGACTCTTCTCTGGGACCTGTCCTTGATTTCCCAACTGTCAGTGAAACCACCCCAGCACCTCTCCTGCTGYTGTCCCCCATCACACACACACACAGGGCTCTTTCAGGGGCTCCCAGAAACACAGCATATTCTACATTCAATCTAAATTATTCCCATCAGGGAGATAAGTAACACTTCACAGGATTTACTGTGACCCCCCTCCCCAGGAAGCCTCTCCCAGGCTGATTAAACTGGATAATGGCACAGATTAGAACGACTTTGAAAACTTATTACAAAAATCAGGCAGATAAAGAAATAATCCTGCCAAGGGAAGGTAATCCATGGGAGTTATCTGAGGGCTTTTGCTCATGCAGGCACCCACCAGCCATTACCTTCAGGTCTCTGTACACCACGAAGCGATTGTGCATGTGCTCTAACCCCAGGATGATTTCAGTAGCATAAAACCTCATCTCCTTCTCAGAAAACACTCCGTGCTGGGAGAGGTGGTAGTGCAAATCTCCTCCTGAAATGGGAATTGAGATGCAATTAGGTGAGCAGTAAAATCTGGCCCTGCAGGCAGACAGGGTGACACTGCTGGGGGGAACAGCACAGCTTTTGTAGGGTCTTAGCACCTGTGGAGCACACAGCCCCAACCCTCTGCAAACCCACGTGGTGACAAAATAGATGAGAAAGTTCATACAGAAATTTGATCAGCCTGGAACTCCATTTTAAAATGCATTTACTTCATAAACATTTGCATTCAGTGACTAATCCAGCAGAGGATTTCCACACAAGGCTGTACCACACACTGGTTTGTGGAGAGCTGAATAAATCAGCTCACAGAGCAGSCAGGCTTGAGGGACCAACCATCTCAGCAATCCTCCAGCCAAAATTTCTGTAACATCATCATCATCATCATCTCAAGGAGCCTTGCTTACCATTCATGAGGTCCAGAATGAAGCAGAGCTTGTCAGGGGTGTGGAAGGCATAGGTCATACAGACTATAAAAGGACAGTCCTGCAAGGGAAAGAGCAMAGAGGTTCACCTTGGGCACAAAGCAAAGCGTGACTTGGGAAAGCTAAAAATACACCTGGTATTTTTCCTGTGCTATTTGCCAGTATTCCCAAGTTCTCCCCTCACTCCTGAAATGCAGCTGCACTTGGTAACTGCTGTCCCCCTGTGAGAGCCCAGCCCAAGGTGACAGTGCAGCCACAGCAGCATCCAGATCGTGCAAAACCCACAACACAAGGGCTGTGGGAGCAGGTTTAGGAGGTCAGAGCAGAGCAGCCAGGGCAGGGATGGGTTACACCCCACCTCCTGATGCACCTGAACCTCAATTCACCCCATGTTTAAGACAAGCAGCCATAAAAAATTCCCACTGGACAAACACATCTTTGTTCCCAAGGTGTGCCCACGTGCTGGTACCTCCATGGCACATACTCAAAACCCCATGGCAGCAGCTGCTGGCCTTCCTCTGCACTGGGCCTGTGCTGGATGCAACGGCTAATTCATAATGATGGAATTGCTGAGATTGGAGAAGCCCTCTGAGATCACTGTGTCACTGCCAAGGCCACCACTAACCCACGTCCCCAAGTGCCACATCCACACATCTGTTAAATCCTTCCTGGGATGTGACTCCAGCACTGCCCTGGGCAGCTGTGCCAGAGCTGGAGAATCCTTTCATGAAGAATGGAACCTGCTTTGGTCCTGTTGATGATACAAGCTGGGAGACTCTTGGCTAATGACCAGGGGGTGGCTGTCACCCCATCAACTTCTCCTCCAAAGCCATACGGGATGGAATCATGGAATGGTTTGGGTTGGGAGGGATCTTAAAGCTCATCTCATTCCAGCCCCCCTGCCATGGGCAGGGACACCTGGATAGGAGGGGGTGGTACAAAAGCAGGGCTGAGGCTGGCAGGGAGAGGATCCCAGAAGAGCCCAGGACAGCCTGCAGGAAGCTGACTCCAACAACGCTGCTGGTGCTGCAGGATGGGCCRAGGGAAAGCTCTGGGAATCTCTGACAGGAACTCGCTCCCTTCCCAAATTAGAAACAGCAAAACACGGCGGCCTTGGGCAGCGCGGGGCCGGCCCCAGGGAGAGGAAAGGGAGGGACAGGGACACTTCAGAGCCCCTTCATCCTTCCATGAGGTTGAAATAGAAAGGTTTCTAGACCTGCCTGTAACCCACAGTGCTTGGCTACATCCTGCCCTGCTCCAAACCAGCAGCACTTGATGTTTTGCTCACCCAAAACATTCCCTGCAGAGGGGTGTGAAACACCTGCACAACATCCAGGGAAAAAAAAAGCCCAATTCCTAAATGGCCCTAAAAATAAGGAGCCTGATGTGGTGTCTAACACAAGATACCACCTCTGGTTATGAAGTCTGTGTTGGGGACTTGTAGCTGCCACTTAACTTCACAACAGCAGCTTTAGCAGAATTATTAACTTCATTTCCTTCCTAATTCAGAAGTGTGCCCAAGCAGGGCTCCTAGAATTTCAGAGCAATCTAATTACCCAGAAGGATTTAGTGGGAGAATTTAAACACCACACATAGACAAATAAAAAGTTGGTTTTTTTTTTTTCTGCACCAGAACGCAGCTTGCTTATATTTTTATGGATTTTAAAAATAAAAGTTAACTGCAAGTGTAAATGTGATGCATAACTCATTTTTGTGCAAGCATTCCTAATTTCATCACTACCCTCTCCCWGCTTAACAGAGAGAAAAAATGTACTGCAGTATTTTCCTGACACAGAAACCACAGCAAAAGAAYATTCTRCAGCATAAAAAAAAWWAAWWWTWAAAAAAACTCCASCACCCTACAGTTATTTTTTAAAGGACACATAAAGCAATAAAACCAATTTCCCAGGAGAGCAATTCTTCATTGCAGTCAAGTTTGTGCTCTGATGAWAATAAGCAACATTATGACATTAATGTGTGAATTAAGACCAGTTTGGAAAGAGTTCCTTACATCCAAACAACCCTGGATTGAGTCCAGGGAACTGCTGGAGTCAAACTTGTGGCAATAAATCATGTGGAAGGGAAAAAAAAATATTAGAGAAACCGTTTAAAAAAAAAAGTAGAAATGGGATATTTTAAAGACATCAGCAGATTAAAAAGTGATCTAGGAGGAAACCTTTGGTTTTGACTCAGCTTTGGGGCACAAAGTGACAGCAAACAGGGGCCAAAGTTCTCAGAGCACAGAGCAGCTGTGTCCCATTTTAACTGGAGGGCAGCTCTGTCTTCACAGTCACTGACTGAAATGTGTGAAAACCAACCAAGTACCTGTCCTGCTCCAAAAATCCAGATTATTGATCTCAGAGGGTTATTGCTCYCCCCTCATGGTGGGTGGGACTCCTAAATGAGGATATTCTGGGATTTTGTTTATCATCCCTTGGAGGAAATCTTGAATCCAGCCATCAGCAGAATTATCTCAAGGAGATCTGGGTAAGGCAGCTGAACTGCTGAAGTTTTTTAGAAAGAAAAAAACTGAGAGGAGCCACAGCCCTGCACWGCCCCTGGTCTTACAACAGACAGATGGAATGATCCCCTCCTACCTCAGAAAAAAGATCCATGGAATACCCACTTCCTTGCACAAGAACCTTGGCACTGGCTGGTTTCATCACCACCTTGGTGAGTCCCATGTTCCATTTTTGAACAGAAATCTGCCAAACATTGGCTACTACAGAAATCAAACACGTTTTTCTTCGAACAGAAAGTAAAATCTTYTCCCTGCTCTGTGACCTTCCAAAGGATTTCACAATCCCTCCCCAGCCTTAAGGCCTCTGTGGGAGGGGAAGATGGGGCCTGTGCCTTTGCAGAAGAGGAAACCCAAAGCTCAGTGACAGTTTGTCCCTGTTACACCACAAAGTGACACAGCAAAGGCACCAACTGAGGCTGAGCCCAGTTTGGAGGCACCAGGCCCATCCAAGAGGCTCCAGMTGCTCTGCAGAGGTGCCTGCTGTGCTCCTGAACCCACTGGAAACGTGGAAAAGCTGCTCTCACCACTCTCACTGACTCCAGCATGGGAGCTCCCTGCTCCTGGAGTGCTGGGGAATGGCAGAGCTCGAGGTGGATGAGCAGAACTGATTACACAACCAGCTGTGTCATCTGCACAGCTGTTCTTGTGCATTCTGCAGAGACATCTGGATTCCCAGTTAAATGACTTAATTGTGCTGTGATGGACTCCCCAGCTCCACTCTGCTCTGGGCAGCACAGAASTGTCCCTGGGCACACCATGTGCCACTGCAGCCTCCCAGCTTCTATCCAGGGATKGAAGGAATTCTCTTATTCCACCTCCTTCAAACCTATCTCCTTCTGCACATTCCAAGTGCTCCAGCCTCTCCTCCTGCCCAGGTGTACCTGACCTGAACCAGCAGCACTTTGTACAAAACCTCTCYTGGAAGCCTTTCAAATTTTCGGAGAATCTGAAAGAGATGTCACTCTAATGAGCTGATAATGCTCAACAAAAGAAACAAATGGTTCCTCCTGCTGCTCCCTCTGCTCAAAGCCTCACTGTGTGCTGGCCTGTGAGAAAACTCCCTGAACTATCTGCTCTTCGAATCTCTAGACATGCAAATTCACRTTCAGTGCTGGAGCCACAGAATCACAAATTAAAGTTAATGGGACAATTATTACTCATTTCCCTCGATTTCTTGTCTAGGCTCTACTACAGACCGGCTCCCCACYGGTTTTCAGGAATCCTGAGGACAAACCACGATTTATCTGTGGTGGAAGCAGGTAACTTGATAAAGAAGTCTGAGGGAATAAATCACAGATCCAAGAATGGTTTGGGTTAGAAGGGACCTTAAAGTTCATCAAGGCAGGGACACCTTCCACTATCCCAGGCTGCTCCAAGACCATCCAAGCTGTCCTTGGACACTGCCAGGGATCCAGGGGCACCTCACCACCCTCACTGGGAAGAACTTAATCCTCATATCCCATCTAACCCTGCCCTCCAGCATGAGGAAAYCATTCCCCCTTGTCCCCWGTCCCTCTCCAGCTCTCCTGGAGCCCCTTTAGGCACTGGRMAGGGTTCTAAGCTCTCCCTGGAGCCTTGGCTTGGTGGCAGTGCAGGGATAATGCCTGGACTTGAGGATCCTCGAGGTCTGTCCCACAGAAAAAGATCCTCTGGTGCCTCAGCACTGTTTGCTCTCTGCCACTGCAGGGAATCCTGCTCTYTGCACAGCTCAGCTGCAAGCCTGGAACAAAACCACACAGAATTCCTCTCCTCATCCCTCTCCTGTGTCTGCTGGGAACGGGGGCTGTGCTCCCACTCTCAGGGTTTAATTCATTTAACTCAGGAAGGTGAGGGAAGGGAACCTTTGCTGCCAGCATCACCCGTAACCATGACAACTGTGGTGTCACTGCAACGAGGGCAGGGCCACCTCCAATCCTGCCTGGAATTTTGGAATTTCTGAGCCCAACACACCTCAGCCACCACACAGGGCTGGGGAGCCAAAAAAGCCAAAGGTGCTGGCATTTTTTTTTTTTTTTTGCACACATGGTTTCAACTTTGGGTTTTAATTAATCTATTTTTAATCCAGTTTATAAATAGATTAGATGGGCAGACTGGCTTGGTACACCTGGACTCAGCTGCAGGACACAGAAAACAAAAAGGAAAAACTGGATATGGGAGTAACAGGGAAGGGAAGATGAGCTGGAGTTTTGTCTGCAGGAACACWTTGGATTTCACAAAAGTACTACCCAACTACAGAAAAAAAAAAAAAAAGAATCTTTTTTACAAGTCAGAATCGTGTTTTGGGAAAGTTTTCAACAAAAATACTTAAAAAAGGATATTTAAAAAGCCAGGAGGGTGGGAGGATGGATTACCTCAGAAATGGGCACCCCCTCAAGCCTCTGCAGCAAAGATGCTCAMTCTGCAGGACCCAAACTGATCAAGCAAGTTTGCTTTTCCCTCCTCATTTCAGACACACTGCAAGAATCAGGGGGAGGCTCCAGTGGGGGTTAATTTCTGCATGTCACACAATGCAACTGGATGGAATATGCATGATCTGTAAYAGCTTTTACATTACAGGGAGGAAAGAAGGAATAACACAGTGATACTTACTCCTGTACTGACAAGAGACAGCATAATTCTTTCATTTAAGGCTAATGTTTCTCCTTGCTTCATCTTGATTCTTTTCTTATCTAAACATTTCATTGCATACCTGAAAAAAAAACAAACAAYCATTCAGAAAAAGCACCAAAAATCTCCTCTGCCAGGACTATTCACTGGCAGTCAGGCCATGCACACTTACAGGATGCTGTCAGCAAGAAAGACTTAAACCCAGCACTAAAAACACCATTTCAGGCTAAACACAACACCTCTAAAAATCTCCCAAAATTAACACATTTCCAGCAGAAACCTCCTGTCAGAGAAATGTGCTTTAACAAATAATTCCATGTCCAAACCATCACGGTGAGACAAGAATTACACAACATATATTCATTTTCTCATACCTACAAGCAAGGATCTGCCATAGGAATTAAATAACAGAAACTCTGTTATGCTTCCATTTAATTCCAACAGTTTCAGCTCTTACCAGGAAAGCAATATCTTGAACACACGCTGAGTTTTATATATATATTTATTTTTTTTCCTTAATTTTCTTTCTACTCAGAAAAAGGTCAGATACACACAAGAAAGCTTTTTTAGTCTTCCACCATCTGTGCTACACAAATTAATAAAATTTTGCTCACAAAGGATGTTACCCTAACAACCACCAACCACAGGAGGATATGATACAGGCTGGGTATTTTTCCAAGACGTTGGGTGAGTTCATTAACAGACATCAGTGAGAAGGACAAGTGTGTTCCTGCACTGAAGACCCTAAGATATGGGGCAAACCCATGGGTTTTTAGGAAAACACCAAATTACAGCAGTGCTCCAATGCCCATCCAGCCCTGGGGCCTCACCTTGGCTCCAGCTCCCCCAAAAAAACAGCCACGTCATTCCTGACAGCAAAGTGTTGGGAGTGGGGGAGGCAGGGTGCATTTTAACTTTCCAGACTGGGAATATATTCRTGTGTTCCTGCTGAGGAGTGAGTAAAAAAATGAGCCCTGACCCTGCCCTGACTGGAGAGTGGGACTGGGGATGCTCAAGGCTGATGGAAATCACAGAATGGTCTGGGTGGGAAGGGACTTAAAAATTCATGGGCAGGGACAACCTCCACTAACTAGCCCAGGATGCTCCAAGCCCCATCCAAGCTGGCCTTGGACACTTCCAGGGATGGGGCAGCCACAGCTGAACCTGCCCTGAAGTTTTGCTTCGAATTTGAAAAAGAAGAAGGTTGGCTTTCCCACATTTTGCTTCCCTTTGCTCTATTTATATCTGATAAAACCTGTCCTYTGCTTCACTTTTCCTGTCCTTCTCACTTCCCAGGGGTTTATCCACCTCCTGGCAGAGCCCTACTCAGACAAGGAGAAGCTTGGGACTCTGAGAAATGCCTGCTGAGAGTGCCTCAAGCTAAATAAAATGTTTGTTTTTTGCACATAGACAAATGAATGAAATGTGCATGGACAAAAAGTACCAAAGCAAGAATAAAGCCAGAGTTGTAAGAGTATTAATATAAATAATTAAAAGTCACTGCAGAAATACTGAATATAATAATAGCAACATTAAGACATCTTSCACTTGCTCAGAGTCAGAAGTTTATTATTAACAAGGATGTCAGRCACACAGAAGTGCCAGAGGAGCCAGCTGGAACCAGACACAGGCACCTCACACATGCCCTGCTCCCCTGGAAGGGAAATGTTTAAGGATAAAACTGTTAGGAGAAAAGCAAGATGAAAGGGTGGGGTGCAAATAAAGAAATGGATTGATATTGAGAACAACTGGTTAAATCCATGTCCAGATGTTCAGATCAGAGCACAATGGGACAATGATGCCTAGAAATGGAAATCTGAYGATCAGGGGAGGAGGAGTGTGAATGCTGAGATCACAAAAAGAATAAAAACCACCCAGGGCTGACCCTGGAGCTCCCATGGAGAGCTCTGGGAAGCACAAGTCCAGCAGTGGGACATCCCCTTCCAAATGGCAGCAGGGATCACAGGGATCATGTGCATTCCTGGTTTTGACAGGACATTTCCATGTGTCCAGGAGCTGTGTGGGACTGAGCCCTGCATGGCATGGAGCAGGATCCAAGAGCAAACTGAGTGAGCCAGSAATCAGAACCTCTGGGGACAAAACTTCATTAAAAAGAACTTTACAGCAATGTGATGCTGCTTTCCAGTGATTTCCTAAGAAATGATTGGAAGGGTTTCCTCACTAGTCCAGAGTTTGCAATCACCTCTGCCACAGAGTGTGTGATACTCACATTTTTCCAGTGTCTGCTTTCCTGCAGCCATACACTTCACCAAATCCCCCTCTTCCTATTATTCTATGTACACTAAAATCATTCATGGTCAGCTGCAGAAGGAAACAGAAACAACAAAATAAAAACCCTCATTTTTYTTCCCCAGCATTAAAAAACTTACTGTGAAAACATTTAAATGATTCATGAATGTGCTGAGATCCTCAGCTGTAATTCAACAGCATTTATGGTGCTGGAAAAGGAGCCCCTTATTGTTGATATCTCCATGTTCTTGGAATAAACAAGTGTGAAGTAGCAACAAGGGGAATGTTGTTCCCAAAAATTCCCAGTCTCATTCAGGGCTATTTCTGCAGCCCAAGCTGTCACAGGGAAGTGCAGAGGGACAAAAGCAGAGGCCAAGGGAAGGGGAGTGGGAAAGGGAGATGGACAGGGATTGGGGCTGATAAAGAGCAGCAATTCTGGCAGCTCAGCTCTTTCAGCCATTAAAAAAAATTGAAAATCAACTGAGGAAGGCAGAGGGGACGTCCAGACAGGAATCATCAGGGCTGTGCCTAAGAATAGCAGAGCAGTGACATCCACCACCCTCCTTAATGAGGCCTTTGCAGAGCAGGATTCAAAACTGAACATTCTCTTTCCTGTATCAGCCTCTGACAAGATAAATATACTTGTAAGTACTTACATGAATATTTAGCTCTACATTTTTCCATTGACAAAACCTAGTAAACTTGTCACTGCAAAAGAAAAAAAAAAGTTGTCTGAGACTATTGTGTGGAGTATTACAGGAAATGTCAAGACTCTGATATTTAAAAATCTAGTCTGAGCTAGGGCGTGGGGTGGTATTTAATAAATGACAGCCTTCCTTTCACCAACTGTAATCTTACCCCCACCAAGAAAAACAATTCCTAGGCAGAGCACACTCCATGTTCTACATCCTTGGGAGAGAAAGGGAGCAGATAACCTCATCCCTGGAAGTGCTCAGTGTGTCCCCACATCTCTCTTGCACAGTTTTTTTCAACCATTCAAAGATGGTTTTTCAATTTTTAAACAACTACATTTGGAACTAACAAACATCTAAATTACATCGAGAGAAAGATAATTTTAAGAAAACACAGGCAGCTCGATTTATGTTAATGAGCCTCCATATACTCCAAGGAACATTTCAAACTCATTTTATCTTAAAATAGGGAAGACATCAGCAATACCACAGGCTTTGGGGAAAAAAAAAATAACAAAACAGTTGTTTATTCCTACATGAATAATTAAGTGTTTATTTTCAAAGTAAGAAATAACAGCTTTATGGAGGCATTTTTATAATTACCACAGAATGGGACCAAACCAGTTTAGAAAATGGGTTTGGGTGTTCCTGGGTGGCAGCTGAGCTTTCCAGAGCCAGACACAGGAGGAGGAGGAGGAAAGGGCTGCTCTGCTGAGCCAGATTTGTGCCTTCAATTCTTTATTTCACCTTCATTTCAAGGTGAAATAAACCTTGAAACCTCATTTCAAACCACCAGGACTGGGTCTCCCAGTCCCACACCAGAGATGGGCACTCACAGAACATCCCCAAAACCCCAGTTCCTGCCTTTTCACAGCCCAAACTCCAACCTTGCCTGCTGTGACTGAGAAATCCCTGCATTTTCCAGCTGTTCCACATCCTGAAACTGCTCAGGATATCCCCACAAAGCTGGGTATTTACAAAGCTTGCTGATGAACTCCGTTGGATCAATCATGCATTAATACACATTTTTAGCTTTATTTACAGCAGCACTGAAAGGACCTGGCTTCCCACCACATCAGGCAGATAATTCAGGTAATATTCCATGATCATACCTTTCCATAAATTTTTGAAATATTTTTCCTCGGAGACTATCACAAATTTCTTCTATATATGGCTAAAAAGGGTGAGGAAGCACAATCAGTATTTAAGCAGACAATAAAAGGCTTTTTTTTCAATCCCATCCATTACACAGAACCCTCACTGGCCCACACATCTCCTTAAGAAGCCTCAAGGAAGGATTTGAGCTTTATTTGGCTTTTGGAATCTGAGCAGGTGAAGTCAAACACAAAATATTTTCGTGAGCTAGAAAACCTTGAGGGGTGTAAAGGCAAAAAGTTCTTCTTTCAAATGTATTTAAACAATGATTTGTCACCCCTGTGGGATCCAAACTTCCCAGAGCTGCTCCCTCATCTCTGCTCAGGAGCACAAAAGGCACCAGGCAGGGGCAACCTCCACGTTTTTTTTTCAGCACATAAAAATACATCAGATTTAGATAAAAGACATTTAAGCTTACAAACACCCCCATGATGGATAAGACAACTTCTCCACTGTTGCATTCCTGACAGGATGAGCATCTTCCTGATGGAAAGTGATTTACTCTAAATCATTTAATGGCTTAAAATTGCACAACTATAAAAACTATTCCGTTCACACACCAAGGTATAGTTTGCTTTCCTAAATGTGCTTGAAAATATTATAGATAAGAAGAGTAAATTGTAATTTTGACTTGGAAAAGCATTTCAATCCCACTTACAGCACAGAATATGCACCAGTCCCACTTATTCTGTCTCTTTAAACAATATCTAAAAAGTCACTTTCAGTCAGAGAAGCTGAATGTTCAGACTGTGAAAGCTCACCTGGAAAAGGCTGGCTGGCACTTGTTTCTTGGCTAAATGTGTTTGTACATGATCTACAGCTTGTTTTGAGAAAGGCTTTTGGAAAAGAAAAAAAGGAAGATTTCAAACAGTTGGAAGTGTCAGGAGTTTCATTTCAGGTCACAGCACCGTTGCTCTTTTCCCCACGTGGGAACACCAACCCCAAGGGGAATCAATAGGGCCTCCCACAGGTATGGCAGAGGGAATGTTGTGTGGAATATTGTGCAGAATGATCCAGTAACAGGATTATTCCAAAGCAGAAAGGCAGGAGAGGGGAAGATGAGCAGGAGGAAGGTAAAAAATCAAAGGAGGTGATGATCCTCCTTTAACAAATCCATGAAAAATCCCATGTACAGGCACAGCTCCAGAGCCAGAAGCAGACATGGACTTTTCACTAATAAAATAATGCATTTTGGGGAAAAAAATCCCAAAAAACTTAAACCCTCCACCCAAAGCATGATACCACCAGGTATCATGTAGAACACCCTGCAAATCCTACTTCCAAATGAGACCATGTGAAACTGTTAAGAACAGATCAAGGGGCCCAAACTTGAGCTGGAGGAAATGTGTCTTTTCAGTGACTTTAGCCACATCTCTATACACACACCCTGCATTTACTTCATCCTTTTGGAAACAGACATTTAGTCTGAAAAAGCATAAACCAGATAAATCTCTTGATGCTTCCTTTGTCACTAAGTTTAATAAAAATTGCAGCACAACACCAACCTTTACACCTCAAAAAAAACCACCCAAAAATTTAAAAAAAAACATTCTGAATTTGGCCAAACCCCAGATCCTGGATTTCCGAGGGAAATGTGGATGGAGCAGCAAGATGTTCCTGCTGCCAGGAAGGGGGAGAAGGGCAGGATACCCACGTGGGAACAGGAGAGCAGCTCCTTCATGATGTAGGTGTCGTAGATCAGCCGGCTCCGCGACAGCCGCTCCTCCTCCGAGTCCAGCTTCTCGTACTCCTTGATCTGCAGCACAAGGACAAGCACACACTTGTGCCTAGAAATGCCTTTTCTAGGCATTTCCCACCCACTGGGTCAAAACAGGACTTTGGCTGATGTTTTGTTCTATTGTTTTGGGTCAGAACAGGATTTTGGCTGAGGTTTTATTCCTATCGTTTTCTTTGCTGATGAAAAATCACCTGCAAAGCACAGCTGGGGTTTTCCCTTTAATGCTGGAATTTTCCAGCTCCAGCACAGCTACCCAGGGCATTGGTGGAGTCCTCATCCCTGCAGGGATTTAAGAGGCTGTGGCACTTGGGGACATGCTCAGCCTTGGCAATGCTGAGTGAACAGTGGGAACTCGATGGGCTGAGAGGGCTCTTCCAACCCAAAAATTCCCTGATCACAGCACATCAGGGACAGATATCCAAGAAAACAAAGCACTTTTCAAAATGTTCACACAGCTCAGCTACACTGTGGATGTAAACCCTAAAGCTGGCTAAAAGACAGTTTTACAGAATGCATCAGGTTTCCTCAGGTGTGCTGTAGGAGATGAGTGTGTTCCAGGTAAAACAACAGCAATCCCTGATGGTTCATTTACAGAGCAAAACCCAAGAACCAGTCCCAGAACAAAACCCAACTGCCAGTTCCAGAGCAAAACCCAACTCCAGAACAAAAAGTTCACTGAGTCCAGGGGTCCTCTGGAGCATATTTAGGGAAAGAGGAGTGACAAATTGTAAAAAAAAAAAAAAAATGCAAGGGGAAGGACTCAGCTCTGATTTCCTGGGCCTTCCCAGCATCAGGCTGTGAAGTGCTGGATGCAGATCTGCTCTGTGCCACAGAATAATCCCAGGATTGCTTAGGTTGGGAAAAAAAACCTCCAAGATCATCGAGCCCAATTATCTGGAACCAACCTACCTCTGGAGGTGGAACATTAATTAAACTCAGTATCTTTCTAGCTGTACTCCTCTTGTTTGCTGACACGATAAGGCACCAGTCCCACCCCAATTTGCCATCTGTGCTGCTTCCCCCTTGATACCAATTTATAATTAAAATGACTCAAAAACGTCTTTGCCCAAGAAACACTTTTAATTAATGCAACGGCACAAAATAATTAGCAGTACAGGAGGAAGCCTGATGGATATCTGATTGTCTTATTTGAGCACAACCTCCTATCCCTCAGTGTTTGGTTGTTTGAGGACCCAACTCCCCAGCCAGTTTTGAGGGGTTTCAGCAGAGATCTAAAGGATCTCCTCAAAAACTGGGATCAGAACACACTTGTTTTCAAGTATTTAGAAGCTCTTTTTTTTTTTTTTTACTTTTTTCTTTTTAATTCCTTTTCTTTTCCTTCTGAAACCTATCAGGATGAATCACTCATGCAGTTAAATGCCTGATCGTGACTCCAGCTGCAGTGATACGAAATCCCTGGAGTATGGAGCTCTTCTACATCAAGATTTTAAATGTAGCAATGTACTCAGATTATTCTATGTGTAACAAATGCAGCAAGTAAATCAAATACATTAAAAAAAAAAAAAAAAAAGGAAAAGCTCCTGGATCCGGTATGTCACAGAGGAAAACACAATGAACCTCTCTTTAAATATCCTTAATGGGATTTTTCCAGAAGTACATGACAAAGCACCGAAATTCTTTTGAGGCAACACTTTGCTAATAGCCTAAAAATACAATTTCGAATTGTTTCAGAGATAAAGAGGCAGCCAAAAATATCTTGCTAAATAATCTGGTACAACAGGCCTTTTTGGATTACTTATGACAGTGATATCTTCAGTGTATAAAGAGATGGAAATGATAGAAGAAGATTCTTTATTGACAGCAGGTATCTGATCTGAGTGGGGGAATGGAGTCTTGCTGAGCACTGATCTCCAAATTGATACCAGCTGTTTGTGCTGATAGCAAGCAAAAAAAGTTAAATTCTCAGCTCACCAGTGAGGCAGCCAAGGCCATCCCAGCTCTAATTAACCCTGAGCAACAGGCATGGGAATGTCAGCCCTGAAACCAGCACCTGGGAGAGGATTCACTGGGGGTTTATTCAGTGTCACAAATGCAACAGGGAATGAATGAATGGAGCCATGGAGCTCAGACCCTGCAGCAGCAGAGCTGGGGAGGGCCATTCCTTGGAATTATTGATCCTCTGGGATGTGCCCTGCACAGTGCCTGTCAGCTGCTTCACTGGGTATCTCCTGACAAGGGACACAACTCATCCATCTGAAGCCACCTCTCGTGTCCCCTCTTTGGCCCTGCCACAGCAGCTCCTGAAACATCAGAGCAGCTCCCAGCCCACGTCCCTCCACAATCCCCTCCAGCTGTGCCCTGCTGCCTTTCTTACATGTAAAAGGCTGCTGGGGAAAGATCTGAAGGGTTTTAGTGTCACCCCAACACCAGCAGCTTCATCCCTGATCCTTTCCTACCAGTCCACAGTGTTTCACATCATGGACCCTTCTCCTTCCCTCTCAACATTCCCTGACAGAGCAGGAGTGGGAGATGCTCCCTCAGCTTCATTCCCTGCACAAACCTCCATCACCAGCACTCACCTCTTCATAGAACTTCAGCTGAGGGACAGCTTCATCGATCTCATTCATGCAATAGTCTTTAAACAGCAAAAATCCTGGAAAGAAAAAACAGAAAATCAGAAAAACTTGTCTCATCGTGCTGATGGCTTGTAAAAAGGCTCATGAAACCACCTGAGCTCCACCACGGGCTGTATAAACCTGTGTGAGCATCCCCAATTGCCAAGGTTTAGGATTCTGATTCGCATCCAGCTCTTCATTTCCAGCACAAAAGGATCCCAAGCCTGCCTCACCTCCCACAGGTGAATTAAACCCATTACCACTTCCACCTGCTAAGCATTTTATGAGGCATTTCTATCATGCACCAAAATATCCTGTTCCTCTTCACAGACCACATTTTCTTCCCTTTTTTTTTTTTCAGTAAAAACTAGACACTTTTCACGTTTTTGGGGTTTTTTGCAAGAGATTTACCTACATTTCACTGATGAAGCAAATCTTCTGCACTCCCATTTCAGAATTACCGGTTCATGTTACCTCTAATGGGTTTTATTGCTCAATAAATTACATCAGGGTCTTTACAGTTCCTTTGCAAGTAATTTAGAGCATGACCCCAGCAGGCTGCAGATGAGAATCTTCCATTAGGAGCATTTTAATGCACTGTCACAAGCCTCATGCCATGCCTTTCCCTGCCTCTGAGCTGGCACCTGCTACCCTGGAATGTCACACAGGGATCTGTGTCACAAACATCCCCATCACTGCCAAACCCACCCAAAATCCCCCATCTCCCCAGCCAGGCTGTGCACCTCCACCTTTCCTTGCCAAGCCTGGCTTTTGGAGGGCAGAAAGTGAAATTTTGGGAGCAGGCTCGAATTCCTTGTTTCCCACAGGACGGAACCAGCGGCAGCAGGGAGCAGAACGCTGCTGAATGGACTGAACTTTCCTGGGACAATGAACCAAAGAAGATTGGGTAATTAAGAGACTGAAGAGTGGCACAAACAGAGCTGAATGCACTGAAAGAAAAATCCCTGGCCTTGTCCCAGCTCCTGGCTGGGGCCCAAAAAAACCCACAAACAACAAAAAAAACACAACAATAAACCACAAAGACAACTGTGGGAGGAGTGTGAAAATATACCAACACACATTTCCAGCAAGGCCACGCCAAACATTCCAGCCCTGCTCAGTATTTTCCAAACTTTTTAAATTGAATTATGGCAGAGAAAGGAGAGGTTCCCAAGCCCATGGCACAGGGAACAATCAGAGAATTATGCAGCCACAGGACACGGGCTGCTCCTCCCCGAGGCCCCTTGGCACTGCGCTGCAAAAACCCAGATAGACCCAAAATATACACACTGAGAGCTGAGGCTGGGCAGCCTGGGGGAAGAGAAGGTTGTGTGGAGACCTCACAGCACCTTCCAGGATCTGAAAGGTCCACAGGGAAGCCAGAGAGGGATTTGACATCAGGAACTGGAGTGACAGGATAAGGGGGAATGGCTTCAAGACTGAAAGGGGAATTTAGGTGAAATTTATGGAAGAAATCATTCCCTGTGAGGGTGCTGAGGGCCTGGCATAGGTTGCCCAGAAAAGCTGTGGCTGTCCCACCTCTGGAAGTGTCCAAGGCCAGGTTGGACAGGGCTTGGAGCAACCTGAGACAGTGGAAGGTGTTCTTACCCATGGGACTGGATGGGCTTTAAAGTCCCCTCCAACCCAAACCATTCTGTGATTCAGACTGATCCAATTAGAGCCCAACCTTCCCCAGACTGGAATTGTTTCTGTTTCGACCTCCCATTCTATCAACAGACCCTGCACTTCCCCTGCAGCACAAAGGAAATCTCCCCCTTCACTGCTGCTCTCGGATTGAGTGAAAAATGATCAGGCAGGAACTGCAGCTCTCACATAATGGCACAACCAAGTGACAGATGCAGCATTGAGTAAGTGACAGGAGTTTTAAGAAGTTCAGGGAGAGCTGACGAGGAGCACAATAAGCACAGTTAACAGCACACAGAAAAATAAGCCCGGGAACAGAAAGCAGGAATTAATGAAATGATAGCGTTAAGTAACAGCTAAAAAGAACCGGCAATTATTTATGAAATAAAGATGCTGACAGCTTTGGCTGTAAAAGATTCCTTCTGCTATAACTATATAATTTCTGCAACAACCAGATCACTGGTTGTTAAGGGAAAGGAAAAATATTTTTTAAGAGCTTCTTCTGGTAACACCAAAGTGATGGATGGTATCAATAATACACACACAGAGTCTGAGGCAGCACCCAGCTCCTCTGGGCTCCCAGCTTCATCCTTCCCAGTCCCTGGACAATCATTTTCCCCTTCAGCTTTGTATGGGCAATCCTAAGAGAAATTTGCCAATTACCAAGGCAAACTGTCTTTCAAGGAGGGATGAAGGCCACCCTTGAGGTTTTTGCAGTGTTCACCAGAGGCTCACGAGCAGGGATGGGGTGGTGGGGAGAGCAGATTCAGGTGATCTCATCCCTAACCAGGTATTCCCAGAGCTCATCCCCACCTGGACAAGGTCCCTGTCACAAGCTTGGAGGGCACAAGGAGGGGAACTAAGTTAAACCATCTCTTTAAAACAGAACATGAATGTTTCCTTCTGTATTTATTTCAAATAATTATGTTTTTCTAGCATGACCACAGGAATTTTGCATGAAATCCTGACTCCAATTAACGGCATCCCTCCACCCCTGGTTTTTGTCTCCAGAATTCAACCCTTCCCACAATCAAAGAGCACTCATGCTGCTGGTGACCAGCCACACACTCCACACCCCTCATCATACTTGTGGCCTCCACTGGACCCTCTCCAGGAGCTCCTTGTCCTTCTTGAACAGTGGAGACCAGAACTGAGTGGCCTCACTGGGGCCGCTCATCAGGATTAAAGCCCTCTCATTTTCCACTTCCATGGTGTTTTCCTGCCCTGCTCCCAGTCTGTGGCTCTGCCAGTGCTCCCCCAGGACAGCAGCCACAGGGGCCAGCACTGGCCTCAGCCTCCTCCAGCATTCTAAAGGTCACCTGCAGCCACAACCCCGCTTTTTTCATCCCTGTCAATTAGCTGAGAGCAAGGAATAATAAATAAAATCGAACAGAACAACAGGGAGGAACTCCACCATAAAACACTTGGAGAAAATGACTGACCTAACTGGAATTTTATGAGCATCCGAGTCAAGTAACCTTTTAACAGGAGTAAATAAAAATCTGATTAAAGCAAACAGGAGTGACTAGGTGAGAGAGCAGAGCTAAAAATAGCCCACGTTTAGCCCCGATAGAAGCTTTCACAATGTCACTGATTGAAAAGGAAGCTGCATCTATTTACAGCAGGCCTGAATGTGGTCCAAAACGCTGATGTAGCCTCTTTCTAGTAGGCAAAATAGCAAATTAGGGAACAAAAATATCAAGCTGTTTCCAAATCCTCCCGAAACGTGCTGTGTATAAATACAGAATCCTGACAAACAAAAGCAGCAGTGACATCTGCACCAGACACGGGCTCCTTTCCCGGCGCTCCGGCCAACAGCTCCCGGGCAGGAAAAGCTTTGGGAGTGTGGGATGGAGCAAAGTCTGCAGCACAGGGACTGTCCCTGCTCAGGGCACTGAAAGGTCTCCAGTCTCAGTCATTCCAAGGTGTCTCTCGTGATCTTTTTTGCTTGGTGGACTCGGACAGCAGCAAGAAGACACGGCCAGAGGGAGATCTCACAGCTCTCTGCTGTACCAAGAGGAGGATCAGGCTCTGCTGCCAGGGAACAGGGACAGGAGGAGAGGAAACAGCCCCAGGATGTGCCAGGGGAGGCACATCAGGAGGAATTTCTTCCCAGAAAGCGTGGTCAGGCCTTGGGAGGGGCTGCACAGGGAGGTTTGGAGTCCCCATCCCTGGAGGTGTCCAAGGAATTCCAGGATGTGGCAAGGTAGGGATTGCTCACAGGCTGGACTCGATGCTCTTGGAGGGATTTCCTGACCCAAATCCTTTTGGGATTCTGGGGCATCTCCTCCCCAGAAATGTCTCTGATGTAGAACTGCCACCACCACCCCACGGTGAC
>CADDXX010000487.1:0-48808 GCA_902810485.1 Alauda arvensis
TAGTCAAGAAGTTTACCTCTTTTGCTGTTGGATGGTTTGCATATTTTTTCTTTTATATCAATGCAAACGTATTACCAGAATATCCTTATTTTTAATCAGTTTTCCTGTTGGCAGCAGAGCTGATCAAAACCTATGGTAGATTTTATTGAAACAGTCTACCATATTTACTCTATTAAGAAACCAGGAAAACTACTCAATATATTTAGATTGGAAGTTGTTAAAACTTAACCAGAGTAAAAAAAAAAATCATAGAATGATTTGAATTGGAAGGGACATTCAAAGTTCATCTCGTCCAACCTTGTCTGCCATGGACAGGCATATGTTTCACTACATCAGGTTGCTCAAAGCCCTGTCCAGTCTTGAGCTCTATAGACATGAGGCATCCACATCTCTGGATAGCCTGTTTGACTACACTATTCTTAAAAAAAAAAAAAAAACAAAACAAAAAAAATCTCCCCTACCTTATATCCAATCTAAATTTGCCCATTTTCAATTTAAAATCATTGCTCCTTGTAATATCAGTACAGGTCTTGGTTTAACTGAAGGGGAAACACTGTTCTTTAAAGGAAAGTGGTTATGTTACAAGATCTAGTGGAAGCAGAGTTCATTCTTCACTTCCTTCTCCTTCCACAAGTGGGCTGGAAAAATTACACCTTGTTTTAAACAGTTTATTATGTTCAGAGTCTAAAACTGGTCTTCAAGTCAGATAAACTTCTGATAGCCTAAACCAGATACTGTTGAATAAAATGTGATCTTTTCATCAATTTCAAAGATTTTCAATGAGTCTTTATGCATTTGGGAGGAGAGGAATGTTTTGTCTTCAGTTTAGGAATCTCATGTTTCAAAAATTCAGAATTTGTAGTAGGAAACTAAATAATTGTAGCTTTTTCCTCAGTCCTTTTTATGTTACTTTTCTCACTTTCATAAAATAACAGAGTACAATAAAGCTGCTTTTACATGTTAGCAATGGGATGAATATTCAATAAAGGAAGATTAAGACTGATATTTTACACAGTGAGTTTATATTCTGAATCTTGTTTTTATAATTAAAGTAAGCAGTCCAACATCAATATTTAATAATGTATTAAGTTCTGTTCATTTATTAAACAGTGGATGATTAAACTAAATAGAACTTTAGCATCTCATTTGACTCTCTCTTGTCCAGCAAGTCTGGAAGAAAATATTTGAGTGGAAGTGTAGTTTATCCTGGTTTATAAAAGGTAGTATCTTGATGCCACTACATTTTCTTTCTCCTTGGGAAGTCAGTATTGTGAATTTCTCTGAAATGCAACCCTCCAGCTTTCCTAGCCTAAACTCAGGGACCTGTGAATGGCACTGTATTCAAGGAGTTGGTGATCTTGGACAGGCTGCATCTGCTCCAATGGGGCTCCTACTTACAGAAACTAAGAAAAACTTTCTTAAGAATGTGTATGTAATTAATACAACCTGCAATTTAGAGTACCTTGGACCATTCTCAGTGAGATCTGCCANTAGTCAAGAAGTTTACCTCTTTTGCTGTTGGATGGTTTGCATATTTTTTCTTTTATATCAATGCAAACGTATTACCAGAATATCCTTATTTTTAATCAGTTTTCCTGTTGGCAGCAGAGCTGATCAAAACCTATGGTAGATTTTATTGAAACAGTCTACCATATTTACTCTATTAAGAAACCAGGAAAACTACTCAATATATTTAGATTGGAAGTTGTTAMAACTTAACCAGAGTAAAAAAAATCATAGAATGATTTGAATTGGAAGGGATATTCAAAGTTCATCTTGTCCAACCTTGTCTGCCATGAACAGGCATATGTTTCACTACATCAGGTTGCTCAAAGCCCTGTCCAGTCTTGAGCTCTATAGACATGAGGCATCCACATCTCTGGATAGCCAGTTTCACTACACTATTCTTAAAAAAAAAAAAAAAAAAAAAAAACAAAAAAACCCAACAAAAAAACACCCAAAAAAAACCCCCTACCTTATATCCAATCTAAATTTGCCCATTTTCAATTTAAAATCATTGCTCCTTGTAATATCAGTACAGGTCTTGGTTTAACTGAAGGGRAAACACTGTTCTTTAAAGGAAAGTGGTTATGTTACAAGATCTAGTGGAAGCAGAGTTCATTCTTCACTTCCTTCTCCTTCCACAAGTGGGCTGGAAAAATTACACCTTGTTTTAAACAGTTTATTATGTTCAGAGTCTAAAACTGGTCTTCAAGTCAGATAAACTTCTGATAGCCTAAACCAGATACTGTTGAATAAAATGTGATCTTTTCATCAATWTCAAAGATTTTCAATGAGTCTTTATGCATTTGGGAGGAGAGGAATGTTTTGTCTTCAGTTTAGGAATCTCATGTTTCAAAAATTCAGAATTTGTAGTAGGAAACTAAATAATTGTAGCTTTTTCCTCAGTCCTTTTTATGTTACTTTTCACTTCTCACTTTCATAAAATAACAGAGTACAATAAAGCTGCTTTTACATGTTAGCAATGGGATGAATATTCAATAAAGGAAGATTAAGACTGATATTTTACACAGTGAGTTTATATTCTKAATCTTGTTTTTATAATTAAAGTAAGCAGTCCAACATCAATATTTAATAATGTATTAAGTTCTGTTCATTTATTAAACAGTGGATGATTAAACTAAATAGAAYTTTAGCATCTCATTTGACTCTCTCTTGTCCAGCAAGTCTGGAAGAAAATATTTGAGTGGAAGTGTAGTTTATCCTGGTTTATAAAAGGTAGTATCTTGATGCCACTACATTTTCTTTCTCCTTGGGAAGTCAGTATTGTGAATTTCTCTGAAATGCAACCCTCCAGCTTTCCTAGCCTAAACTCAGGGACCTGTGAATGGCACTGTATTCAAGGAGTTGGTGATCTTGGACAGGCTGCATCTGCTCCAATGGGGCTCCTACTTASAGAAACTAAGAAAAACTTTCTTAAGAATGTGTATGTAATTAATACAACCTGCAATTTAGAGTACCTTGGACCATTCTCAGTGAGATCTGCCAGAGACCCTGCCCTGGTCTACTCTGACCTCACTCCCTTGCCAGCACAAGAGTACCTTCAATATAAATAAAGCWTTAGCTTTATTTTTTTATTTTTACCAAAACTGTAACTTTATTTATTGTCTTTGCCAATATTTATAACCATTTCAGAACAAGAGTCTTTGCTAGACTATAGCAGACAGAAATGCTATAATACAGCAAACAGAAATTAAATTTATTCCATSATTACAGTCACCATTCTGATCTGGAAGTGTTTCAAAGTAATTTTTCAACTATTCCACGAAGGAAATTAATATATTGCTAAAGCTTTTACAGACAATAAATTTGTGACATTTTCTTTTATTTTATTTCCCCAAATGCATAAGTATGCATATGAAATTCAAACTCTTAATTATTACCAGCCTGACCTGACAAGGTATCATTATTAGTTTACTGATTGGTGAAGCAAATCTGGTTACAAAAGCAGCACAAATAAAATTATTTGTTTGTAACAATTCTATAATCATCACTACTTTTGTCATTTAGCTGTGACACAAAGAGCTTGCTTCATAATAAGATCACTAAGTACCACACTGCTTATATAAGAACAGGTAGTATTTAATTGTTTGAATCATATTGCACACATATATGTATAGTTCAAACAAAGCATGTCAGAGGCAGAATGAGTAACAATTTTGTARTTAAGACCTTATTTTCATACATAAGGAGCTATACACTAGATGTAAATTAAAAAATAGGTAGAGACTCAACCCTGCTTGATACATGTAGTTTTTAGTTATYTGTATGTGATACTCAACAAGAATCCTGAAGTTTTTTGTGCCAGATAAGTACACCTGAAAACTGCTCATCTGATTCATAATGGAAATGGTCAGAAATTACTCTCTTGCTACTGAAGTGACTTACAATCTGGATGTGTGGACCATAATATTTCTACTGGATAGTACTTGTAATTAGGAAACCCAAGAGTGCTTTYAGGCTCTTGCAATCCCACACATACCCCAAGTGAGTTTTAGGATAACACCAGGCAACAGCTATTGTGAGATGACAGCYATACACTACAATTCCAGTTATCATRGAASGAGAAGCTAAGCATTTAGACAGTGATAAGAAAGTGAGTAGTCAATCTTCACATCYCAGAAAATGAGTCTGCATGCAGTCTTTGCCACWCAAGGATTAATTCCACTTTGGACCYTGTTCCACTCTTGTCAGCATGGTYTGATGYRTTGTCATGCTATTGAGGGCAGCACAAAAGAGTCCCCAGTTTTTTCAGGCCACCTTTATAGAGCYTTAGAAGGTGAACAAGAAGGGACCTGCTGAATTGCAGGGCACTACAGTATTTACTGTATGACCAGGTAAATATGCAGTCTTTTAAAAAATTTTTAATTCACATTTGGCTAGATTATATTATTCAGTTTTCTACTCTATTCTCCAGTGTATATTCAGACATAGAAAAAGAAATTTCTGACTTCTTACCTTATCAACTTAGGTTTTATTTTGTTTTTTASTTCTCTTCAGTGGAAGCAGACTTGAATTTAGAGATGAACTAAACATATCAATGAAAACTGTAAYCTAGTGTTTTATTACAGTATAATGAAATGAACCTGGTTATTAATTTTTGGTTTAAATTTTGGTTTAAATATTTGGTTTAATTTAAAAAATGAAAAAATTAGACAAAGTTTTTTAAAAAGCAKAAATTTAAGCAGTATTATGCAAGGATCACTGGAAATAATATTTCTACTGCAAAAAAGTCAACCCTACCACATGTTGGAAGCTAAATGACATCAGAATGATATTTTGATAAGAATGAATGTCTCTCTAGTTCACTATCTTGTATAGAATCACAGCCAACAATATATCCTGGGGCAAGTGGTAATTAAAAACACAAGGAGCATATGGAGAAACTACCCTCTCTGTCTAGTCACCTCTGGCTCAATAGGCTTTCTCTTCCATAGTCTTCATCTTGGCGCTTGATAGCTCTGTGGCCTGTTCTTCCATGAATTTGCATGACAGCTTATGAAACCAACTGAAATTATTAACATCCATGACTTCTTGTAGCAATTTGTGCCATGATGAAATTATATATTATGTCCTGGAGCACTGCACACTGTTTTGAGTGCAGCATAGCATAACAGAGTTACCACAAAGGCAGATGTGAGATGRAGTGGGCTGATCCCTGCCATTAAAGCAGAACCTCAGTGCTGAGACCAGGCTGAAGAATAAGTAGCTKCATAGAAGCAGCCCCCCTTCTGTGAGAGCAAGAACATCTGTAAGAAATGCACTCAGAACTCAGTAGGGGAAGCCTGTAATGGCAGAGCTGATTCAGGCATGCCTTCCTCTGAGCTCAAAAACTTAGTCATTAGATATAGTATGGTAAGTTCACCTCCAAAAGACTTTTATTTGTATTATGGATTATCCAAAGCCTAATTTAAAAAAAACCAAAAACCAATACAATAAAAAGTTTATTTTTGTTTCTTGAAACTCACATCTATGATTTGCAGAGATGTTGTTTGGGTTTTTTCTCCAYATTATAATTCTTTTTACTTTTTAATATTATTTTTCTGTCAGATTAAGAAAGAAAGAAAAACAACCAACTTTTGAGATACTAACCACAATTAATTAGAGGTAAAAGTGAAAATAACATTGGTTTATCTTATAATATGTAGATCTTGATAGCATGAGATATGTTGATTGGCTTTAGTGCTTTAGTGCTTTAGTTTTCACAGTGAAGATGGTCCTGGATGTTTATCATGTTTCAAGATGTGTGTCACTATGGAAATTTAAATAGGTGTTTCTCTAGCTTTTTTTTATCATTCTTGGTTAACCATTCATAACTACACAAGTCCCTGCTTTACTTAACTGRAAAGTCTCACAAGAATGTACTTTATGAAGATTAGTAATTAAAGACAAAATAATTGGGACTCAGAGCAGGATTCAAACASCAATCCTAAAACAAAATAAACTTATAGTTCAGTGAAGATGTCTCTAGTGGTAGGCATACAGATATCACAAAATATTTATTTATTAATTTTAATTTAGAAATTATATCCAAGGGTGAAGATTTAATGTTTAAAGAAGAAAAATAATAGACTCTATGTGCCACTCCTATTTAMCAACAAACTATTGGATGTGTCATTTTAGAATGTGTACAAAATACTGTTTTTCCAAAGGCTGTGCTTTTGAACCCTCTGTAGCAGGATGCTCTGTCTGTAATAAGGCAAAACAAATTGAACAATGTCCTATTTGCAAAGTTATCAATGGTAATTGAAGAGTATGTCATGTTGATTTTGGTGTTGAATATTGCTGAAACCAGYCTGACTCATCAATCCCAAAGTCAAACCTCCTTATAGTAAGGTGAAGAAGCAGCAGACCTAATAAAATATCTGGATAAACCAAGAAAAAAATTACAGTTCTGATAATTCTAAAAGCTGTTGAGCTGACACAACTGGCAGGGAGATATATGACTGCCTGTCAATTATTTTATACTACAAAAGCTCAGTTCCAAATTTTAACAGGGTGGACTAATAACCCTCCTTGGAGTGYATGTGCAGAGATTCCWCCCTTGGGTGGGGACACTCCTCCTTGAGGCTGTGTGAAAGATATCTGCCCATGGTTGGCATGGGTAACATTAATTACTACTTAATAATTGGYTTTGCTAGCTTTAATACAATTATTTCAATATTTCTTCATAGAGAACTATATCATTGTTGTAGCTCCTATACTCTTTAGTAAATAATWCTGATATTTTTGTCAAATTATGATAATAAATTGTGTATGTGCATACTCACACATGTATATACATAAATATATATATAWGATTTACCATCCTCAATCCTCCAGGACAAATTTGTATAAAGATTAAGCTACACCTATATAAACTTTAGACATAAACTATTACCAAAATCTGAGGCCAAAATAGGATCCAGCCAGACYCAGACTCCTCTCTGAGAAGTGGTTTATAAACTTGGGGATTCTTTCTGTACCTTGTGACTCAGTGGGAGGGCTTCTTTAAAGAACTTTGCCTGAAGCTCCCACTCTGTTCACAGCACTCCCTACCACAGGTTTTTATATTTGAAGATATGTCTGAATAACATTTTATAAGCAGTCCTGTCTTACATGGCTCTAAGTCAAACATCTGTTCATCCAAAAGATATATATCCATAGTAACTGTGCTGTGCCTAAGTTTATAACACATGTGATCTTCTGAAACTTTTAATTTGGAAGCAGCGATAAGCTATTACAGTTAACAGATTTTGGATTAAGGCAGTTCTGGATTTGGAAAAATTAARAAATGGTCAGAAAGTATAAAATATAATGGAGACATGGACACTGTTGCAGTTTGATTACTTGCATTACCTCAATTTTCTTTCCAGCATAACCCAGGAAACAGAAAATTACTGTTATAGTGGACTTATCTAGACATGGGAATTTTCAATGTAAAGTATCAAAAATATGTTCTGGGAAAACCATTTTGGTGGAGAAAAAACTCCGAACTACAAGTATGCAAGAGTCTTGTAGCTAGAGAGACAGAACAAACAATGGAGTTTAGGTATGATTTAGATGCTCAGGCAAGGCTGTAGGAGTTGTAAATGTGCATGACTGAAACCTTTAATCATCAGGTTTTCTTTTGGTTCTCAAGGACAAAAATCATTGAAGCAAGATGGCGTTTTTTGCACTTCTCTTTCATTTTCTTACTTCAATTCTACTTCTGCTGAGYGCCCAGGGCAGAAGTGCCATTTTGCATGTTGTACTAAGTGGCTGGATAGCTGTTGTCTGTTGTTGGGAGTTAAGATTTGCATTTGTATTTCCTAATGCTCTTTGCTTGTAATTCATGTAATACAACATTTCATTAAATGTAAATGTCATGTAAAACACTTTAGACATTCAACTGGAACAAGAATTTCATGTCTTTGAGAAACAAGGTGGAATGCAAGAACAGAAGAAGGGTTGTAAAAGGCTGCTCAGATGATCAGAAGAATAAAATTATATCATATGTATTATAAGACATGAAGTCAAAGTCAGTAATTGCTCATGAAGCAGAAAGGAAATAATCTAAATTCATCCATTACAAATGAGGATATTTGCAAGAATCTGTTGACTTAGTGAAACCATTATTCATTAATATTTAAATTGGTTTTGTGTTAAATTTTTTAGTCTGAATAAATAGATACTCCCCTGGTTTTGTTKAATAACAACAACTCTGAATATTGCTATATTTTGTGATGCACTACACATGTATAAAACTGTCTTCACTGACACTTCATATGAAGAATCAATTGAAATATTGGTTGGTGGTTTTTTTTTTTTGTTAGGAGGGAGTCATAGAGCAACTAAATTTTAGTATAAAAAAGGCCACTACATTTTACAATTAACTAAACTAATTGCATTGCAAGAGTGCAAAAGGCAACTCACAAAAGACATGACAATGATCTAATCACCAAAGAAATATGAAGAGCTGAGGCTAAAGAAAGTTATTCCTCACAATTTAGATGGTTTTGATTTCATGAGACAGTAAATGCATAGCATCCTTAAATAAACAGTATGAWTTTTTTATATTCCCCCATTCTTCCTTAAGCCCAGATATTTCCATTTATTTGCTGCTCCAATATCATGCAGATTGGCTGAAGATGAATTTGGCCAACACCACTAAGGGGGAGTTTGTGGAAATGAAGCTCTCAGTAGCAGCCACTGGCAGCAATATGTCTGGAAAATGAACCACAACTGAAGGTTGTGGTCTGTTGTACCTGGTAGAAAGTTGGGAAAGGGCAGAGAAGGGATGCTTTCCCAAGGGGAATGCCAATGGAAATGTTCCAGGCACTTCTTGATCTTATTCGAATAAGTACTAGTGCTTTTATTACAGAAATTACRGAAAGTAGTAGTGACAAAAAGAAACCCTACTTTGAAAGATCAGAAGATCATGGTGTGCCAATAACCATAAAACACGCTATGAGCCATGGCACTGCAAGAAACAGAAAAACTACATTTAGAATAACATTTCTAAATTAATATTTACAAAAACATCACCATCATTATTATCTTTATAAAAATACCATTTACTAGTTCTGCTTAAGTTCAGTTATGGGTAATTTATCTCATATAATTTATCTGAATCTCTAAAATTTTCTTYTGATGTGGGGATAAAAGGTTCACTAAATATGAATTATATCCAAAACAATACTTTTTTGTTGTTGTTGTTAAAATGGGGACCAATATATAAATACTTTACAGTCCTAACTCCACTTTAAGTTGGAAATAAAGAAGCACAAAATGGTTATCAATGTTTTCCAAAAGAGACTTGATGTGTGGAGACATTTTTTTCTAATATACAARTATAATGTTTTAAGAAAAAGCATAAGGTTCAATGTATTTTTACCTAGATTTCACTGGTTTTCAAAATTACATGGGCTTTTTAAACTTCTGTATGAAATTACACCAAGGTATATTTTTAATGCTATACATTTTTGATTTATCTGCTGACAAACTCAATTTCTTTAGGTTGCCCTAAGTGTGTTTACTGCAAACTTAAGTTTACAGCTCTGCTTAGCTGTTTTTCACTTGTGCTAAATTATGGGTGGTGGTTTTTAGTGGGGTTTTTTTAATACTTAATAGTTTTAATTTTATTTAAATATCAGTGCATTTTTAATCTTTTTTTTTTTTAATAACGAAAGTATGTATTTTACTTCAGACATTCACTTGATCATAAGAATTAAAATTTACTTGCTAGGGTACATGATGGGGTACAGATTAATCTTTTCCCTGTAAGCAGAAACCAAGAGACCTCTGGAGGGGGGGAAAATGAAAATCAGGATATACTGTCTTAAAGTATTACACATACATAATTATACTATAGGCAAATGTCACCAATAAACTATTGTTATAACAATTCTGAATTTCAATACAGACTTCCATACTGTGTTCAGATACTTCTCACTTCCCTAATGTCYCTTCCACAGTGAATCAAACATTCAAATTCTTGGATGAATTGCTTTGTTATTTAGTTTTCATCATTTTCTMCAGCAACAGCAAAGTACAAATGTTACCAGAAATACTTTTGATTTAAGAAGAAAGAACATATGTCCATATAGTAAAATTAAACTGTACTGTGTAATCTAAGATAGATTGTGACTTGAATTTCTTTTCTTCATGTCAGTGTCTCATCAGTAACTTTTCTTCCTCAGTTTTTTTTTTCTTAATTAATTCTGTCTGTTTTCTTACCTTTTTATTTTCTTATTTTCTACTTCTTACATGCTTTATATTCCTATGGAAACACTAAGAAATCCTGAAGCAACAAGTTTAAATACAAATTATCTTTGTATGAGTACAATTTAGCAGTAGCCAGTATAGAGTTTAAATAAGGATCACAGATTTGGACTTCATGTTGCAGTCCTTCAAATTCAGGAATWACTGCTACTTCTGATAACGTTGTTTTCTCCAGTCCATGTTAGATTTTGTTACTTTCTCTATGGAAAAATGATACAATTTGTAAATATTAAATCTTTCATTTAGTAGAAGAGAAGGGAAGAGGAGAACATGGGAAAGCTCTTCAACTTCCTTGTCTGCTGAGTTTATCACTGGGGCTTTGCCACTACCCAGAAATTTTTGCATTGTGCAAGATTAAGGGCAACAGCTCATTTTCCTAGCCAGACTACTGTGCATCCATTGTGGTTATCAACAGTCAAAACRCACAAAGTGCTTCATTAAAAACTCTCTGAGGATTCAAGTATCAGGACTTTATTATTTATCAGTCTTTCATMCTTATCGGAAGGCTTCACACACCAACATTTTGTTATTTAACAGTCTCTATCTTACTTCCCAAAGGCAGCTCCAAGCAGCTCTCAGGGTCTGTCCATTTATGCCAAAAGCCAGTTCTCCTTCTCTCTTCCTTCTCACAGCAGCAGCTCACTCCATCCTGTCCCTGGCCCAGCTACCTGTTCCTGTCAGTTGCTGGTATGAAGTCTTACCTTATCTGTCCCTTGCACCACCTCCTGTCCCTGGGTCTTCACAGCACAGCAGCAGGTTCCATCTGGCTCCACCTACAACTCCAACTGAACTACAACCAAACTCCTCCCAGCCAGCTCACTCTTTATCACACCCACAGCTGGGAGAGCAAGGCTGTTCCCACTGTAGGATAATTAACACAGCTGCAATACATTGGAGGCAAGGTTACCTTTAGTACCAACTCTCTGTTTCACCACACTATCTTTACCTGTCTTACTRCAATCCACAGAAAGTTTATTTGTGATGCAATTTTTTGCCAGCAAATAGCTAAAATTAATGCCAATGGAACCATATTTCTCTAATGTTTCACTTGATAATCTAATAAGGTATTCAATGTTTGCTTGTTTATTTGTAAATCTTTTTTTCAAGTACATTTTTATGAGAAGAGCAGATATTTATTATTAATTGATTWTTTTAATTATTTGGGATGTAAAAAAACACAACATTACTAGAAGTTTTATCTTGTGCTATATAAACAGACCAAAAATTTCAGTGTACCTAACTATGTACAGAATGTATCTCAAGAAAATTCTTTTTTAGTGAAATGAAACAATTCTCACAGGCTGGTAGTTCTGATTTTAGTCACTTTCTTTGATGTTTTTTTTAAACCAAGATTTATATCTTGTTAGTTGTTCTTTCTTTCTGAAATATGGGAGCATGGTAAAATCACCAAAGTCTTGCCTGTAGCACCAGTAACAGTCAAATTCAGCTGTTTTGCCTGTTCACCCCTGGATAAACAGCAAGATTTAGCTCCAAAGGCYAGGAAGATTTCAGCAGCAGAATTTGCCTCTCTGCAAGCAACAAATCTTCCTGGATATTCTCCCTGGACACACCACAAGTGAAGGGAAATACCAACTATTGTCATTCACTGCTTCCTTTCAATGCTAATGGACAGTCCATGCCAAGCTGGCTTGGAGGCCTGCCTCAACTGGACTTGTTTGTCTTCCTTAACAATTAGGCCATTGCTGATGCTGTGGTTGATGAAGTTTTTTCTTGTCACCACAAGCTTCCAGTTTCCCAAATCTTTGGAGTCTTGTTCTGCCATTAAGCTCTTTTATCCTTGGATTGTGTGACCAAAAGTTTTCTCCTCCACAAAGTGTCTGTGAAAACTGTCTCCTGTTCACCATCCTGGTGCCATGCAATCTGCTCACTCCTTCTGCTGTCACCCCAGAGCAAGAGGAGCACCAGGCTCCYCTGCAGCCCCAAGCCTAGGTGCAGGGGTCCACCCTCTGCAGATCCTTCCTAGTCAAGGACTCCAGTTTGCAATGGGTACTTTCTAGCAAGAGTTGAGAAATGGCCACAGTCCATTGCCACTTCAGTCACAAAGTCCCAAACTGTCTGGAGCTGAACTTCCAGAACCTCTTCAATCCTCTGCCCTGGTAACTGCTGATGTCTGTGTTACCTGTTCTCATGCATATCAGCTAAACCACTTCTTCTTGAAGCAAATGAAGAGCAGCCTGATGTTCCTCTCTCAACTGTCTGTTACACTCTACTGGTGCTCCTTTTCAATCAAGATATCTTCAGGAAATAGCTAGTAGAAATTCCTGGCTGCAGAGGTCCCTAGGGATTTCCAAAAGTAACTACAAATAGGATCCTGATTAAAGAAAAACATAGACTAAGCAAAAAAAAAAAAAAATTAAACAGAAGCAGAAAAATAGTATTAATAAAAACCCAAAAAGAGACAATTAGGAAAAAAGATTCTACAACCTATATATTGCTCTTCTTCCTCAGGTGATCTATGAACCATTTCAAATAGGTTTTGTATGTCTATCTGCACAACAATTTTTGGTTTTGACTTCTGGTGGAAATAAAAAGAGAAATCTATGTGAATTGAAAGAGAAACATATTTCTACTGTYCTTTTCCAGAAACACTGGTTGTTTTAGGAGATCTTGAAACTTTGGCTTCTCATGTTTYTTCTTTATTTCACTCTTTGGAAAGTACTGTGACAGGTAGTTTCAAAACAACAAGCAAAAAAGAGTTTCTGATAATTGTGGAAAAAGTAAATTCCTATGGTAAGAAAAAAGAATACTCATAATTCACTGCTAAATCTTTTGTAATTTCTGTGTTGTTAAAGGGTCAGACGAGCAAAAATCAATGTGAGATCAAGGATCTGGCCACATAGGTCATAGTAGAAAGAATCATCAGAGGAAGCAGGTTAATAGTCCATTGAAACATTTTCATTAGTACAGTACTTCCTTTAGACTCCTGACATTTGATCTTCATTCAGTCTKGGGTGATCAAACATTTAAAATTTCATTCATTGTTCATTATGTATTGTAAAAAGCCCACCAGTTTTTGGCTGGGGAACTAAAAATCTCCCAAATTAGAAAAAGTGCTATAGTAATTTTGAATCACTTCATATTGCCTGAGCCCACTTTCAAACTGAAGTACTTATAAAAATTTTTAAGTATCCTAATAACTTTAAATAAYTGCAAATGATGTGTAACTTGAACTCTAATCTTTCTGAAGTACATTTTTAATGCTGAAGAATGCATCTTAATTTTTCTAAGCACAAAACATAGAGGCAGAGGAGAAAGACAGATAATTGAAATCTGGATTGATTGTAGGCTGATCAGAAATAAGATTCAAGATAGTGCAGTTTGCATGTATCAGAYAGGAAGGTAGTCTCAGTTAGCATGGCTCCATCTGAATAGTTGAGAGTTTTAAAATACCACGCATCACAGAACAAAAAAGCAAGGGTTTATAACATTATCAGTTATTTCAGGATTCTGAAATACCCTTCTGGTTTCTACATACACTATTTTTAATATGCAGTAAACTAGTAGAAATTGGTTCTTAAATATTGAAGGAATTAATGACTCAAAACTGTCATGCTCTAGCTTAAAGATTCTTTATTTAGGGATCTCTTTGGCTATTCGGTTCTTTCTCTATTGTCTTTTTAATGATGTTAGAAAAAAACCCATATTTTTCTAATAGTTCTAGTCACATTTTGCAAATTCTCTGAGAGATTAATTAACTGACACTGATCCTTTCCTCCTGTTAATTGCTTGGTAGCCAGAAAGTGAGRAGAAAAGAAGCCAGAAGATAGCCATGAARATTTCTGTTTGAAGCACTTGTATAGCTCAATAACAGAAGGTTTGTGGCGTCTCTGTTATGCTGCCTTTTAAATGATTACAAAGAAAGGTATTTGGAACTCAATTACTTGTTAATGTCATTGATAAGCATGAATTAGAAAAAAAAATCACAAGAATTTTCCAAACAAGGTGACATTTAATATGTAATTAATCAGTTTTCTTTGATTTCTCCAAGTTGCTATTATTTAGAAAATTAGCACTTAATACACGTCTATTAAGAGTCAGACCTCATCTGAATTTATGCTTATGTGCTGGAGAAACAAAAATGTACATCTTAACAAAGTTTTTATCCCATTGATAGATGTTATCTAGTTCTTTACCATCTAGTCTTTACCATCTAATACCATCTAGTATTAGAATGAGAGAAATTAATTCCCAGTACAGAGATTTTTTTCAATTTTATAATGCTAAATTGATATAGTTAATTATGCACTATTTTTGCTGTTTTTAAAGATAATTTTGTCTTTGAGTAGGATGAAAGGTCCAAATTCGAAAGCAAAAAACTAGGTTTTTGTTTGAGTTGGTTTTTTTTCCATTTTTTTTTCCTTTTTTTTCTTTTCTTTTTTTTTACAGCTGAAACCTTAATGATGTTAAAATTAAATACTATTCCCACACATCTCTGCAGGGTTTAATTGATCTGGACCAAAAATGGGCAAGGGCAATTCTAAAACTTTTATCACTGTTATAAGATTTCTAGATATCTGTCTAATACAAAGTGTAGGCAAACCCACCCGTATCGGCTGTTACTGTGGATGCCATCAAATGAAGGCTGGTATAATTGTCTCATGAACACTCTGTTTAGCTGCAGAAATGAATCCAAGGGTATTTGCCAGTCACTCCTCAGATACTAAATTATCTCCTAGAAATTGTTTCAGGCATGGCTAATTTTATAGAGATTCACATCAGTGTAAAGGAAAAAGCAAACAGAAACTCAGCACTATGAATGCAAATGCAAGCAGATGAGTTAAGGAAACAATCAGATGCAGTTTACTCAGATGTGGTTTTCTACATATAATTTAAAAGCAGTCATTCTAAAAAAACTGCAAGTTTTATCAGTATACCTGATATTACCTCCTCTTTCAGAGCACTTTTTAAAGAAACTAAGACATTAGTAATTGATATTTAACTTCCTGTGAGACCTTTATCCTCTTCTCAGCAGCTTTCTTTCCTTAAATATTTATGCTTTTAAGTTTGATTCAGAAATAGTTCTCAAATTCTAATTGTTCCTTCATGCATAAATGGATTTTTCTGTCTTCTATGATAGTGTATTTTAAAAGATGACATTACTATCACCACATTTTTTATGCACAACAGCTTTGTTCAGACCTTTTTCTAATGTAGGATATAAAGAAACCAGCACTCAATAGGTTCAGGAAAARGACTTGCTTTCTCATAGACAAGTGCAAACTGTCATTATTCATGTGAAAAAAGTAAATRTTAATGTTTTTATTTTTGTTGGCTCCAGAAACATTCAGCCAAATGTGTTTCTAGAAGTAATCTTTTCACTTGAACTGTAATTGATGAAAACATAAATCAGGAAAAAAACCCCAAAACTATCAGCRTAAGAAATATCTAATTGTTTCCTGGTTTTTACATAAGTCTATCAAAAGTTAAAGCATGTAATTAAGGACATGTCTTGTGTTCTAAAGACCAAATGCCTCTTAAACACTGATAGGCTAGGGGCATCGACCATCTCTCTGGGAAGCCTGTTCCAGGGTTTGACCACTCTCTCAGTAAAGGCATGGTTTCTAATGTCCAATACAAATCTTTTCTAGTGCAGCTTTGAACAATTCCTGTCAGAGCATTCCAGGGTACTTCCATTCAGTACTTCTCTCTCTTTCTCCACTTTCCCTCTGCAGGAAGTGGAAGAGAACAATGAAGTTGCCCTCCAGTCTCCTTTTTTCCAAACTAGATAAATAAAAACTTCTTATCTGCTCCTCATTGGACATTCCTTCCAATCCTTTCACCAGTCTAGTGGTTTCACGTTCACMAATTTCTGTTTGCCAAATTTAATGTAGTGGTCTGAGTATTACTAGAATCATTTACTCTTTATCCCTCCATGAGATAGGATTAGGAGAAAAAGCAAAGCAGGCTCAAACTYAAAGGTATAAAGATAGATTTATTAACAAACACTAAAAAACAGAGAATGAAACTTTCAAAATGAAACTTTCAAAAACACGTCTCCTCCCCAACAGCCATTCACTTTCCCACTGATGACATGAAGAGATAACAGCTGAAGCTTTAGTTTTATATGAAACTTTTATAGGTGCCACTTTTAAAATAATCTTTCATCACTCCCTTTAGAGAGAGAAGTCTCTTCTGGTTATGGTTTCCACAAGAACAACAGTCTGCTTGTGGTTCTTTGCTCTCACAAAACCAGCCGCCCAGGAAACCTGCTTTTTTGTGGACCTCCCATATCACGCAGCCTTCCCCATGGCTGCATATGAGCCATGGACTCATACATACTGGGGTGTCATTTTAAAATGAAGAGTTCAACACAAAGGATAATCATCTCACGGAACAGAGATCTCTTTTCACTTCTTCACTGGGGTAGAAGGCTTCTTATTTCATCTTTATCTGTTCAAACATTTCATGGGATCACAGGATCACAGCTACTAATTCAATAGTCACTCAGTCCATTACAGATACCTTTGCTCAAATCCACAAATCTGAACAATCATTTCCCCAATTCATATTTTCCACAATTYAAAGGGATATTCCAGCATGTTACCACAGCTCACAGAAAACTTTCAGTCTAAAACCAAGGCATCTTCTCATCTCTTCTACCTAAGGGGAACTCTTCCTCCACTGACTGATATCTGCATATTGTCCCTTTTACTTGTCTGCAGTCTGGCCTTTTCTTTCACTTAGAGAAGGGTTAGGATTTTGGAAGTTTCACCTGTGCAAGGAAAAAGTTAACATCTCACCTGGGTCTCACCTGGGTCTCACCTGGGTCTCACCTGGGTCTCAGATGTTCATGTGATCTCTGCTGGACAATAGCTGCTCTAGCAGCACGGATTTCAAAGCTGTGCTGATCATTAGTAGATGCCTCCTCCCACCCCTCGGTGACAATCGGGGCAGGCCCTGGCCAGCCTGGGTTCTGAACTGCTCCCAGGGGCCCAGGGAACATCTCTCCTGGCCTGGCTGGTGGCAGGGTAGGYCTTAAAGTCAGCTAGATGTTAGTAGSTGTGGGAGGAGTGACAGGGCCYGGCTGTCCTGGGCCTGYTCCACAGAGTGGCCACAGGGGCCGGTTGTTACCTGCTCCTCTGGCTGGAAGGAAAAGGGCTGGTTTGGACACAGTGTCAGCTTAATGAGTGCATTCACAGTCTCATTCAGCTTCCTCAGTGGTTAAACAATGTGTCAGTATCTAAAATTGGCTCCTGATAGGTCCCTGTTCTTTCCAAAATAATTCCAAGGTCCTTACAGGGAACATTTTCATCTTCAACTAAAACCCAAGCTGTGTWAACCCAGGACAACCAGCTTTGTTGTTTTTCTCTGGATACATTCAAGAATTTTCACATCCTTGTTAAATTGTGGGGCCCAGAACTGCCCACAGGACCCAAGGTGGGKCTGACCAAGGCTGAATACAGTGGGATAATCACCTCTTTGGAGCTGCTGGTGTTTGAYGCRCCCCAGGATGGGGTTCGCCCTGTTGGCTGCCCAGGGCACCCTGATGACCCCAGCTGAGCCTGCTGGTGAGCAGCAGCCACAGATCCCTTTCTGCAGGGCTTCTCTCCAGCCWCTCCTGTCCCTATTTATATTTGTGCCTGGTGTTGCTCTATTCAAGATGCAGAATCCATCATTTGGACTTCTTAAATTTCAGACCATTAATGATTCCCAGTGCTCCAAACTATTTCAATCCCAATTTAAGGCTTCTTGTCCTTCAACAAAGTAATCAGCACATTCCAATTTGATATCATCAGCAGGCTTAAATGCATTCAGTGCCTGCATCCAGATAATTGATAAGTATTTCGAATTGAACTGGCCCTAAAACTGAGGTCAATTTCATCATTATGTCCAGATAACTTCCTCTTTTGTATAAGCATGTCCATACTGAGTTATGTTAAATACCACGCAGCACAATTTTCTGTGGTAACCAAAAGTTGTATAGGAATGCAAGAGTATGAAATATTTAGTTTCAGATTCTATATTATGTTTCTTTCCTTTCCTTTAATAGACTTATGTGCCTGATCATAAACCTGAGATTATTGCTACCCATGTAGATCTTTCAGCCTGTATTTCTACATACTGATTTCTATCTTTTGATGGCACCTAAGAGCAGATAATCCCTTTACAAGTATWATAAATTTATTAATAACTATGTTTCTATGTTTTTAATATAAATCATGAGCAGAAGCAGGTCCAGCATGAGGACAGTAGTCAGTGATATTTAATACTCATGCTATACATATATTTTTTATTAAATGAACTAAAACCTTCTGTTTTACAAAATATATTCACTAAAAAAAATCTATACTAGAATCTGATTATATYTCTTCTAGGCATTTAGAAACATATTTTAAATTACAATTTCTCAGMATCTAAGCAAAGAATAAAGTTATACTAATCTATTTATAATTATTTGCATTCTTCTTTCTTCCTTTTTAATAAAACCTGCTGTTTCCTTTTCTACAATTATRTGAAATCTCCTATATTGCCTATAATTATGGAAAACATAATCCCTGATTATCAAAGATAACAGTAGCCAGATCATACAATATTTCCAAATATYGTTTTTCAAGTCTTAAGCCTGTCCCACAAAACAATTTATCTCAGGTTTTCTGGTGCTTTTTWCCTCCCGAGAGTCAATGTTYTAGTTCRAAAGAGAGCCGGAGGCCTTGCAGCTGTTTTGCAGAATTGTTTATWATTTTCTTAYCTCTAAAATTCTCTCAGTCCAGCATGATGTTCCCAGGAAGCCAGAAAAGTGAGATCTCTCTCCTACAATGGAACCTGAACTTTTATAATCTAAACCACGTTTAACAATGTTTTCCTCTAAGTACCAATAACTATGACCCATGTCAGACAGCGAAATCTTACCATAACCCAATCAAGAAAAGGCCACCACCTCTGCAAAAAAGGAGAGGAAGAAGAAGCAGGAAAAGGACAAAAAACACACCCTGATTCCTCCATCTTTGCCCCATTCTATCTATATAGTAAAACCTAAAACTTCTCTTTTTTTCACCCTGTGAGCTATCAAAAATCACACCAATCAAACCCAAGTGGTCTGCATCTCTCCTCTCAGAGTTGGCCGTTTTTTCCAGGGAGTTAGATCAAAGGAATAGGTATTTTTACTCTTTTGGCTCTGTCCCAAGACCCTTGGGGTCCCGAGCCTCCAGGGACCCCCAAAGGGATAACTTGGTTTCCCACAAATTTATATCACATAACCTTGTCTGCATAACTTTGCTTTGAAATCCAAGTGTTCTTTAAATTAACCTTATGACATGCATGGGTCTAACTCCCCCTTTCGTGGGTAGCTATGAAAGCACCTTGAAAACAGCAGCCTTCTTCAAAATTTCCTTTTGCAATTTGTCCTTACCTGTTTAGTGTTCACCCTTCTTTCTTTTTACTTTTCTGTTTGCTATTCTGCTGTGTGAACCACAGTAAATAAGTTCAAATCAGCTATAAATGGCATGTTTACCATTGCTACGTTGTCCTAACCTTGAAAGTGGTTCAGATTGTCTTTTGTGCAAATTGCTTTTCTCTGCAACACAGTTTTTATGTTTCTGGATTGTGGAGTCTGCCTTAGAAACACAAAAAGAAATTGTGTTTCTTAGTATTTTAAATACAGTTTGAAATCACTAGCTAGAACAATTAGCGTCCTCAACTTGACTTAATATCCATGAAAAATAGAGGGCCTAACTATTTTAACCACTGTATAGAAAGAATAAGTGGGATTGGAAAACTTAGAAGGCTTTAATCCTATTACTTCTCTTAATATTTTTCTTCTAATTAAAGTCATAAGAGGTTCTTTTGCTGCAATGAACCAGAGAGATGGTAGGTGACACCCTCCCTCTAATTAGAAGGAGTTGGTTCAATACCATTAATAACTTCGGAAAGCAGTAAGTAATTGTGTTGTAGGTTTGTCCATGAAATTAATTCCTTGTTGAAGCAAAAAGCATGTCATCCATGAGGGAAAAAAAAAAAAGACAATTTTTTTTCTTTCTGTTTTCACTTCAGGGAAATATTTATGTACATAAAAGTGAGTCCCTTTGTTTCATGCAATGGTTCTTGCTGCAAAGAAGGGGAGTGGCCTAAATWAATCTATTTGCTTGTCAGATAAATTATATAACAGAAAAGATACTCTAATATTTACACAACTACTTAGCTAATATTTCAGCTTAAAAACATGAGACAAATTTATTTAGGAACTTATAATGAAAACTGCAGCTTTGTATATAATGGACTGKTTTTTTTAGAGGAGGCTGAAATGACTACATTTAATCTAGACCTTCCTAAAAATTGTATTTTTATTATTTTATTTTGCTTCCTGATAGAATGACATGAAGATAATAGAAGGTAAAATATTTTCTTAGTTTCTTCAAGAGAATTMTACGTACTTTGGCCATCTTCTACCGTAAGGTAGTCTGATTTTATATCATTTTTTAGAATAACTTTCTGTGACATTATTCCTGAATCAAAATTTTTTTGTTAGGATTCAATTTGTGGTAAAATTAATTTAAGAAAACAAAAATTGAATGTAATTACTGTAGGTAATTTCCATTCATTTTAGTTAGTCTTGTAGTTTCCACTATTTAAAGTAATGCTTTCAGTCTCTCTTCTCTTAAAAGTGTGAGGTACCTGTTTTGTTCTACATGACCAACTTCCCTTTTCAAATAAAGCTGTACAGAYCCTACAAAAATAGGATAAATTGATGTCATTCAAGCATTCTTGAACCTCTACTTCTTTATATTCTAGACTACAACTTAAATTTTCCTGCTTTGCAGGTGCTTTTTCTAAAAACGAGTAAAATACATATCTTTCTACTGACATCTATGTGAAACAGACAGAGCAGGAAACTAAGATACACTGCAAAGGGCTCTCTCACACACACACACACACAGATATATATATATATATATATAATGTTGTCCATAATGTAGATCAGCCAATAAGGCTTATAAACCCATAGTATTTACACTCAGGATAGACATGTCATGGATGCATTTGTTCTCAGGCCATGGAAGATTAGGAAAATAATTGATGGTTGCAATGGACTTGTATCAGTATCTTCAATAKCCTAAAATTGAAATTAAATTTAATAGTTCAGATTTGACTGCAAAGCAATCTAATATATAAAAGTATCTTTTGTGTTTGTTGCTGGGAAATCACAAGTATATGTATTTTTATCTTTCCTATCTTCTCACCAGTCCCACTGGAGAGAGAGTGAATGAGTAGCTTGGGTGGCTGGCTGGGGATAAACTGTGAGACCTTAAAAGGTCCTTCCCACCCATTCTATGAGTCTATGTTCTGTATTTTTTCTGTGTGGTTTTGCATTCCTTCTTTGTAGTCTTCATTCTGGCATTTTATAAATCTTTACAAAACAATCAAACTACTTGAAACTTAAAGCAATAYTTTTTGGGAAAAAAACTTCCATAAAAAGGCTTTTCAGTGGCAAGTGTAAGGAAATTAAGTGTGACTTATCAAAGATCATTTTTTCAGGTCCATCATTTGTCGCTTTTCAGAAGAAGAATCTTTAATTCAGAAAATTATAAAGCAATATGGTAGAGCTTAAAATCCTTTGATCYCATAATAGTTTTAATACCTTAATTCACTCAATTCAGGACTCCAAACTTTCTATTTTACTATAATTTGAGTGGAGTGGGATGTCAGACACGATTCATTTGCACATAAATAATTGACAGACTAAGACTACAAAAATATAAGCACATTTTCTAGCAAGATTATTAAAAATGTCCATTACTTGTTAAAGTATCTGTTCTTTTCTAGTATCAGATGGTTTTTTTAACAATAGATTTTTATATATCTTACAATTTTATTGTGAAATTAGAACAAAATTCTTGTAACAATAGGATAATTCTTATTGCTTTCTTATTATAATATTAGCCCAATGAGTATGTGCTTATGTCACATCGTGGTACACTTATTCTTGCAATACAGTTTAGTTTAGATTATAAACTTGTGGACACTGATAGGAATTTTTTGTATTTTTTTACAGGACTTTTTTTGTATCAAATCCACTTTCCTGAAAAACACCTATACAACAAGTACACTTCTTTGTAGCTTAATTAAAATAGATGTCTTCTTTTTGTCCTCCTCTGTAATTACTTTCCTCACTTTTGTTGTGTTTTGCCACATTCTTTCCAGCATATGACAGTGATGTATGAGCAGCCMGTGGATAAGCTAATGCTTCATGCAACCTGATTCACTCAGCAGGTAATTTCTTCAGGCAGTGAACACCTGACCTACATTTTCAAGGAACCAGATGGGTCAACTTATTATCCTACGATTCTCTGGGTATTTAGATAGTAGCTAAGCAGCATTGTAAGGAATCAAATTCTAGACACCTAAGCAATGTCCTCCTTATTTAAAAGCAATCACAGTTTCTTTAAATTGTCTTTTGAATTTCATTAATTTTGGCAATTTGTGGGTTACTTTTTATGAGACTATAAACACATTATGTGATTCTACTTTCCACTGGTAGTTTTCTGACCGAATACTTTAACAATGGGGATAAAGAACTATGAAATAGGATTAGTATTTCCTTTACAGAAAGCATTTAAAGAGAATGAATCTCTTGTTTGCTCTATAATCCCTTCTGACCAGTAATATTTTTAGTTATCTCTGATGTGTTTTACAAAGAGTAAYTGGTTGCCTAAGAGCTGCCAGTAATGCAGTTCTGAGAGACAGGATCATTGTTCTAAACCTGAACCCACAGTAGATTTGCCATATATCTTGAAGGCTTTTTCTAAGTATTGTAAAAATGACTCACATTGTGAGTGTGAATGTTATTGAAATACTCTGTAAATATAATACTGTATTAACTAAAACTTTTCTGGACAGAAATCTAAAGAGTGTTGTACATCTCCAAACCTCTTCATTTCCTGACTCAATGGTAATGACGGCAAAAAAATTCAATTCACTTTTCTCTGTAGGACTTTCAAGACTGAAGATGGAAATTATTCTATTTCTTTGCTTCTACTCTGTATTTAAACTTTGCTTTAAGACTTTTCTTTAAATCTTCTTTACTAATCAGAATAGGAAAATTTTTAAGACATATTTCATAGTGAGATATATTCTGTTTATTTAGAGATTAATAGTTCTGCCACTGAAGCAGTAAAGCTCATACAATTCTATGGGAAAATAAATGTGTTCATGGCCTAATTATTTTTTGTCTATCTTATAATTTAATGAAGATCTTTTAGTATCTGTARACTCTACTTACTTGTAAAAAAAGAATGTGTTAAAATGTAACATTTATATGAGAACCCCTTGCAACCATTTGTATGGAGGCCCTTCTCCTTATTGCTTCTGTCCTCCCCTCTGATGCAGATTTTCTGAGGATTTGATTTCAAAGAATAGTACCTTTACTGATGTGGTGTGTTGGATTATATGATTGAAAAAAAAAAATTAGTGTGATTAAATTTGGGAATTATTACCACAGTCTCAACTCTTTATTTTGTCCCATGTATGTATTTATATAGCTAATAATTCATTTACATATTTTTCTGGAAACCAACTCCTCGTTGACAAGTGATAAAATTGTCTCGATGGTGTCAGCTGGAGGTGCAAGTGATCTTGTAGGGAAACTTTGATTCAAAGCCCCTCAGAATATATTTTGATACATTTTGATGAAACAGAACTAAAATTTACTAAAAAAATTCAAATATATAGAAGTATGTATATAACTACAATATACTGAATGCCTTCTTGGACAAAGTCTTGACAAACAGTGACAGGAGATACCAATACATGATTTAATGTCATATGATACAGCATTTTTTTTTTTTGTTGAAAAGGTGCTCACAGCCAAAARAGTATTAATTGAAGTACCCAATCACTAAGGGCATACACCTACAATTATTATCATTGATATCTGAGCTGACACCAAACTAAATCAATACAACTATTTACAACATTCAAAATTTCTTTTCCTGAATTAGGTATTATATTTATTTATTTTCCAGAAATCTGTTTTATTCAGTAAGTACTGTYTGAACTGGTTCTGAAACATTTTTCATTCAGCAGCCATATCCATCTCAAAGGCATTTTGAAGACTCTTCTAAGCAGAGATATATKTATTTTAAGTCTTTGAAGGAATAACCCTTTTTCTATCAGCCARTCATTCAAAATGCTAGTTTTGTCAAAGCTCRTTTTGAAAATATTGTTTAAAAATGTCAAATAGGAGTCAGAAAATATGGGAGCAATTGTTAAAATCTAGGAAATTACATAAAGCCTATATATCTGTACTCCTGTGTATCAAGACATTATTTTAACCTRGTGTTTAAGGGCAACTAGTCTATTGTGCTAGAAATTGAGAATAACGTATGTGTTTAGCCAATATTGAGAGTAACTTGTTTAAAATAGCTTTCCAAGAGGATACAGTAATTGTGAGCCACTAGAAAATGGTTACAGAAATATAAGACTGATGAAAACGGCTTTCTCTAAGAAATGTTTCTCTTTGTCCACTGATTTACTGCAGATTTTTGTTGGCTTCTATTYATCAAAAATAGTGAGCAAAATGCAAGGTGAAAGTGAAAAAAGATAGATAGTTTTTTCTTATGAGTTTTTTTATGATAAATATTRCCTACCCATCTCAAGTGACTTTAAGTACTTGAAGTAATAATGGGATCTCTCTAACTTTTACATTTTTATTAATAGTCTTAGATCCACAGTTTTCCTCCAGAGTTTATAAGTGAGATAAGTCAGAAAAAAAAAAAAATGTGCCAAAGGTGTATCCGAAGACCATCCTCTTCACTTTGAGCTTTGACAGCTCACTCTTCTTTCTCAAGTTTCCTGACCGTTTACAGCACCAAGATGCCTAATATCTATCTTCTATACACCATAATGATATAACAAAAAAAAAAAAAAAATTTGCTTGGGCAAGCAAATTCCAAAAGCAATTAAATTGACTGCAGATGGCTGTTACTAGACAACTAGTAAATCATGRAATAGCTACAGTTACCTCTTCTGTCACTAGTGATGTTAGAATTTTACCTTGGGCTTTCTGCTAAGTGTAACAGTATAGCTAATATGTATAAATATGAAATTTCATAGAAAATAATTCCTTGAGGGAGGGTCTCTGCACAGTAATTGATAGATAAGTATAGAATATTTAAATGAARTGTTTTAATGAAGTATTAAAATACACTTTTAATAAAAAAAGCTGATATGGGATGTTCCCTCTACGATGTGATTARCTGAGACACATGGCAACAAACTTTACAAGTACTGCTGTGCAGCTGTTATTAATGCCAGTGACAGCTGAGCAGCTAGATCACTGTGTACCCCTTTGAAATGTAATTTTACTTCAGTAATGGTTTACATGGTATGTGAAATTGCTTTAAGAATTAAGCMCTTGAAAGAAAACATTTTATGCAAATCTGATGCTTCAAAACTGTAGTTGYAATTTTCAAGCTTGAATATGAATAATTATTTTTCAAAGTTCATGTTCTAGATCTAATTAAAAAAAAAAAAGTTAAGATTGCTGAACAACATCTTCATATGAAGAGAGTAAAAACTATGTTCTCAGCAGAGTTAATACAAAAATAGTTCCACCAAACTATGGYTTTGCATGAAAATATTTGACCTAAATGAGGATGTGGAAAATGTAAAATACACAGAATTAAGACTGTGTGAGGTCTCCTCACTTGCCACCCCCTCTCTTACTGCTTTTCAGTGTTATGCTTTGGGACATTTCAGTTTTGAATGAACAATTTAATGAGCATTGAGGTGGAAAAGGACAGCTGAATGGAGCTGAATGGTGAGAAGCTCTTTTAGTTTCATGCAGTATGAAGGGATGTAGTGATACTGATGGGATGCCAGCTGTTCATGGAAGAGATTATAGTCCACATAATAGGTAACCTGAGCAGGCACAAGAGTGTTCTGTGCTGCTCACATCCCTCACTGCAGAACACAATTGACTATCTTCTTTGAATAGTGGAGCCTGCAGGCAGGTTCTGCCTGGTATTGGAGATTAAGCCACCTGTGTGTCTTTGCCTTTATCTAACAGTGCARGAGCAAATTTTCAGATGAACATCCTTTCTATTGGACAGTTAAAATAATGAGTAGAGTTGACCATTTTAGGAAATCWTGTAACAGCTCAAAAGACCAAAAAGTCAACTAATGTTATCACAAGTGTGCTGCACTTTGACTTCAATGCTGCTGATTTTGGGGTTCCCAGAATCTGAAGGGATGTATTATTACCAACACTACCCTTTTCTTTACAGTGTTAGCTTTAAGTGTAAGTGACCTTTTGTAGAATCATAAAATGGTTTAAGTTGAAGGAGACTACTAAGAGTCTTCCAGTCCAGCCTTCCTTTCTGTGAGCAGGGAAATCTTTGACTACACCGAGACGAGGATCCAAACTGGCGTTGAAAGTTTCCGGGAAGGGGGCATATATAATTTCTCCAGGTAACCAGTGTATCTCCATCCTCATTATAAAAATTTTCTTCCTTATATCTACTCTCTGAATCTACCCTCCTTTATTTTGAGGTCACTTCCTCTTGTCCTGTTGCACCAATCCCTACTAATAAAATCTGTCTCCCTCTTTCTTTTAGGTCCCCTTTAATTATTGTAAGGCCATGATGAGGTCTCTCCAGAGWCTCCTGATCTTCGGGCCAAACAGCCCCAACTCTCTCAGGCTGTTCTTGTAGGAGAGAATCCCTGATAATTTTTGTGTCCCTCCTCTGGACACACAGGTCCATGTCTTGTACTGAGATACAGWCTTTCAGTACCTTTCTTATAAGGATCATATCAAGCCAGAACCTCGGAAAAATAATGAACAGATRTGTGTGTTTGACAAATGCATTTCTTAAAGGAGAAACAAAAAACCAGCTGTTTGACRCAGCTATATTTTGGGAATTGTCTAGCACTGTGGCTAGATCTCTTGTTCAAATAATGGACCTTTAGTTCAAGCATATTGCACACAAAGAGGTGCACTACTTCTTTTATTCTAAAAATCCTAAATCCTTTCTGAGTATTGAAATGGTAARATGGCACAAAACTGGATACACCTGCAATCAGGCCACAGAATGCACTAGACACAACCGTGCCTTGGCGCACCTGTATTGCCATATTTAAAGGTGTRCTTTTTCCTAAAAATAACATTTCATACAAGGAATTCATATTATTTTCCTTCAAGATAAAGACAAGGACATATTTGTATCCTARGTAATTCCAACTGAAATACCTCCAAGATATTTTATGATTATATGGCTCAGCTCATCCCAGTGCGGCACAGTCCTGAAAACGAAATGAAATGTGCTGAGTATAGGACTTCATGGCCCTTATGTTAGCTTGCTATTGAAATACTAACTCCTCAATATGMAGTAGTCTTCTGGCTGGTACCACTGCACTATAGAGATCATATATCCCATCAGTATTTATATAAGAAAAATATTAAAGATAAATAATTTGGAACCTATGTAATTACTTTTATTAATTTGAAATGTTTTAAATGTTTCTCTTTTTTTTGTTTAGTTCGCATCTACTTGATGAATTGCTCAATCTTTGTTGGAAGGTATTTCCAGATTATTTTATAGAAATGCTTCAAATTAATTTTAAACTGTACATGTAGAATATCAAATGATTTTTATAAAAAATCCCTGATTCATTGGTTTAAAGATATTGTTTTACTAGTGTACAAATTTTACACACACCTACAAACATACACACGCCAAAGAGTAGTTGTTTTCCCATATATATTTTTTCAATTCCAGTGCTTTTCATAGTTACTTATTTGCCAACAAATATCAACTCAAGTCTTAGTTTTTTCAACACTGGATCACTTTCAACTAGGATTTTTTTTTTTTTTAACAGGAATGAAAACAATCTGTAAAACTGCAGACCAATACAAATTCCCTTACTGTTCAGGATGCATATCAGAATTACTTTCAGACTGTGATGGACAACACATGGTCAAAAAGACACACTGCATTTTGACACGTTAAAGCAAGCATGTGCTGACTTTTGTATAATCATTCCTATTTCTGTGATACAAGGGATAGTTTCTTCATGCTTAACTTAGTTCTTCAGCCTTTCAATTATATGAAAATAAAAGCATTTGTAATCTTACTCTTTTGTTTCTCTTAATTCCATGCTTTAATTTATTTTTTATTCTGCTGAAACCTTGTTGGCTCCAATCTCATGGAGAGATAGGAACTCAAAGAAAAATAAAATCCTCCCCATTTCTATTCAGTAGAAAAGAGAAAAGCTGTGTAAAAATTCTGGACATATGAGAAAGCTTTTCTCAGTGTTYACACTTTCTAAACACACCAAAAAAAGAAAGAAACCTTGACTTCCGTGGGTAGCMTTTGGGAAGTATGGGGAAGGTTTAGATTGAAAAAGCAGAGGACATGGAAATTATGACCTTCCTTGAATCCTCAGCTGAATTATGCATCTGCACCCACCTCTCTGAAGCTGTCAGTCTCCCATGTAGCCAGAGCCTGCTTTCAGAGCTGGTCAGTGGTGCTGCTATTGCCTTTGTGAGACAATTCTATCCTTGGCTGCTCAGCTTGTRTTTAGGGTGCAGTTGCAATAATTCATTTCATTCTTGTCTTGACACATGCTTGCTCATCCCTGATACTGGTTCCTGCTCTGGATTCACTTTCTTACACTCATTTATCCTTGTTTGCTCTGCCTTTAGAAGCCTAATTTGCAGAAAATACAGCCTGCCTGTTTCTTCTATGTTGATGAATTCCTGATCCTGCATGTCCCTTGCAACTCAAGGTTTATCTTATGATCCTGACCACACATATCATCATACTGCAGGCTGAAGAGAGTCAAAGAAATTCAAGTTAAGAATTCGAGAAGCTGCCACTTATGTTACCATACTTAGATATGAAGATAGCATTTATGAGTAGTTTAAAAGGTTCTACAAATATTCACAGAGTGCATATATGCATATATATTTTTATCTTGAACATGTTACTATTATTTACCTAGTTATGCCTACATGTATATTTCTATCCACYTACTCTTGTAACACTGCAAGGTAAAATGAATAGCAAAAGAGCCTGCAAAGTGTTGGAAGCCTATTTTATTCATGACCMAATATACATTGGAACCATTTTGAATCACATTTAGAAGAGAACCTGTAGAAAATGCTATTTTAAAAGGATGTTATCTGCATCTGTAGGCAKATATATCCTGATTTATGGTATACATATGACCTTGGAATAACTAAGAAAATATATTCTTCATGAGATACAAGCAAACTATCTAGGAAAAAAAAAAAAAAAAACAAACACATTTAAGAATAGCATGAATAGCAAATTTAAGAGAAAATATACTTTTTGCAGAAAGCCAAATTAAGCTAGTGTAGGAATCACACAACTTAATCATGTGAGAAATCATCAGAGCTGACTATAACTAATAGCACAGGTGAAGCCAGAGCTAGGTGTTTTCTGGACTGCAGCAAATTTTATAGAACTGTGCTCAGGTTTCTTCTCTGAAGAACCAACTACATAAAACTAAACATTATTAAAGGGAAACATGTTTTAATACCTACCTCAATACATTTTTGGATTTTTTTTTCCTGCTTATTTGACTTGAAATCTTGGTGTGACTAAGTCTGAATGCAGCAATACCCCGTACCTGTAAAAAGAAGTCCCATATAGCAGCTTCAGGACTGAACAAATATTCCCCCAAATTGGGAACAAATCTGTCTTATCTTGGCTTCTGAACACAGAAGCAAAGGGCTTTGTTATTTCTCATTTTCTCAAATCCATAAAAAAAAATTTACATTCTTATATCTTATCTCCCTTTTGGAAGTATGAACTTATATTCATGCTAGGGCCRCAGGATGTAGGCTAATTTTGAGAATTACTTGTGATGTATCATGGTTTAACCCCAACCATTAACCCAGCCCCACACAGCTGCTCACTCACACCCTGCCACAACCCATTGGTGGCATGGGGGAAAGAATTGCTAGAGYAGAAGTGAGAAAACTCATGAGTTGAGACAAAGATGGTTTCAAGGTGAAGCAAAAGCCACACAAAGAAGCAAATGAAAACAGGAAATTAATTAAACACCTTCTCATGGGCAGGCAAGTGTTTGTTCAGCCATCTCCTGGAGAGCAAGGACCCATAGCACACAACAGTAACTTGGGAAGTCAAATGCCACCACTCCAAATGCCCCCTTTCTTCTTCYCCCCAGATTTATATGCCAAGCATGAGGTTACACGTGTGGGGAGGAAGATTGTCKGGAGAGAACTACAGATAGTGCTGAAGGCAATCTTGCCCTTGATGTATTKCAGCTGTGTTAATTATCCAAGAGTGGGAACAGCCTTRCCCTCACAGTTATTGGTGTAATAAAGAGTGAGTTAGCTGGAAGGGAGTCAGCTGGAGTCTGCTGGCTGTGCTGTGAGGAGGAAGGGATAGGWGGTTGTGCAAGGGACAGCTAGAACTGYAGGAAGGAGAAAGAGTYAAAGCTGTGTGGAGCTGYCCATGGGAGGGTACATAGAAAAAGCATGAAAGACCAACTCTRGATAACAAGGTACAGATATTTAAAACTTTTGAAGTTTTAAAGAGGCACTCTGAGTCATGTACATCTTGGCAACCACATGTATGGTGTGTACTATTCCTTTGTTCCGTTTGGATCATCTGTCCTGCCTCTGTGTGTCCAACATGTAAGGACAAAACCAGTATTCCTGAACATTAATGGAAATATCTAGTCTCAGAAAGATCAGTCAAGTTATTAGCAAATATATTAGTAGATTTTTCTGAGGTTGTATGATTAACATAGTTATTGCAAACATGAACTCTGTTTTTCATGAGTGACTAAATTCATGCTTCATTGGGAAAACAGAAAATATTTTTTGAAAGATCAAGTGTTTTTTAAAAAAATAAAACCAGTTYTTGTATACGTGTAGCATAAGAGTAAACTCAATTATGATTTAATGTACCAGTGAAGACAGTGCTACRTTATTGAAAGAATTTCTAATCTGACACAAGCAAGAACAAATTTGCATTTTTACATTTTATTCTTCCATGTCTATGGTACACAAAAGTAAAAGTGCTTTTGTAAGCATGTAAGAAAGTTTTTYATGTGTTATGCTCAGTGACATGAAAGAGTAGATCAAATATTCACACTGTTGTCATGTGTTTTTTTTCTTCACTCTTTACCCCTCTTTTCCAACTAGTTTTCTAACTGGGTTATGCATTCCATTTAGTAGTATTACTAYTGCAGACAAATAAGAAGTTAATTTTTTTTTTTTTGCATTATATCAGAAACTTTAACATGCAGCTAACTATATACATAGTATTTGAATAGTATAATGTGCCAAAGCTTAATTTAGATGTTTACTGGTACCTCTTTGGACCAACACCATCCCTCTTGTAAAGGCCAGGGGAGATGTTACCTAGAGCAGCCAGTGTTCATGTTAACACAGAAGTAGTTTCCAAAATTTATTTGAACATTTCATTTGTTCTTTCATAGCATTCCATGGCCTTGCATCTATCCTTGTCTAAACAAACAATMATTTTACTGAACATTGGAGAGAGGGGGGAGAAACCCTTTCATGCACCATTTAGAAATACCTYGCAAACAAAAATGATTTTACATAATAGAAAATATAATAGATCAGTCATGTGATGAATCGTACAATAACTAAATATGACAGTGCTTGATATTCCTTCATTTTCCTAAAATTGTTTTGTAATTGTTCATATGGATAAAAGACATCAACTTGACATGAAACCATCAAGAAAAGAAATACAGTGCAAAGAAGATGAATTGGAGTCTACGATATTTCTGCACATGAATTTGTATTTCCAATATAGTATGTGCTCAATTCCCTTTAGAGGTAAGAAGAAAACTAATGATCATTCCTGTTTTGACTGTGCTTATGAACCACTAAAGATGAGAAAAAAATTACATGAATGCCATATCAAATGTGAAGTGGTGATAATGTTGTGTGATAAGGGATTAATTTGCAGATCMCCTGAAAGTATTCTAAATATTAAGGAGCTTGAAATAAGCAWTAATTTATTTAGCTATTGTCTACAWATCATTGTTTAATGTTCCATGTTTTGAATTATAGCAAAACTGTCAAGTAATAATTTTGGCCCTAACATCTTTAATGTATCGCTTCTTTTTCTTGAAACTGATGCAAACTATTATATAAAGGATGTTGATATGAATATTATTAGGAGATGTCGTAGAAAACAATTCTGTTCACCTCAGTCTTCTTGTCATTAGACAAAAGCAAAATAGAAATCGAGAATGTAGGAAAATGTCAAGGTATAAACACTTTTTTTTTTCTTGTTGTGAAATAGAAGTATGGAATGCTTTTTAGTTATTGGAAAAGTATTGTGGAAGCCTGAAACAATAACCCTGAATCATAACGAAAAGATCAGCAATAGCAATTTTCATGCACTTGCTTCATCAGAAGTTAATATTCTGTGTTAGAGTATCCTTACCACTACAACAGCCTGTAGAAGMCTACTTGTAATTTAAGATAAGAGAAAACTTCTAGTTTAGTTTCTAAGTTTTCACAATGAGAATGAAATAAATAAATATTTTTATTGGCTCTTATCACTAAAAAATATTGAAGCAAAACTTTAATGCAGTATATTGAAATTGAAGATAAAAARATTTATTTTTAAGAGAGGAAATATGAATGTAGTCAGTTTATACATGCTTTTTAAAGATAAAGCCCTCTAGACCATCATTCCTTGTAAAGTTTGTGCAATGCCACYTGCAGTGCATTCCAGTTCATGGGAATCTCCATAGGAAGGCAGAGTACACTTTCTCCTTCCTTTACATACTTTTTTTTCCTGTGATTTGTGTCATTGTATTTTATACTGGCATACCTGTCGTGCCTAATACCTGAGAAAACTCAGAAAGGCTTTGTTGGTGTCAGAAAAGTCTGGTGTGGATGAAACTCCCTTCTGCGGGATCGGTATCGGGTCAGGTCAGTACCAGCMAGATGTTGCCAAGAGTGGGTGTCCCTCTGCCATGGCTCTGCATGACACAAAGTGCATGTCTGAGCTTAAGGGTACCTCCCACCCAAAACCATGAGGGCCYTCAGCAAGGCTCCTTTTAGAGCTCTCTCTCACTGYTSTGGGTTTGGTGCTTTTCCCCACYGTTTTCTGGTTCCAGGCTATGCAGTTACAAATGTCAGAGCTGTCCTGAAACTCAGACAGCTCAGCCCCTAGACTTGGGAGATCTGGGGARGTGCCCTCAGTGTCCTGGTGGCAGTCACTTTGGATTATATAGATGTAAATTGAAAATGTGTCAATCTTATCATGCAATCAAAATATCTAAGATTTTACCTGAAAAATATATTCTTAGTAAATTCAAGAGAGAGATTAAAACTTTACATTCTATGTAGCTGGTCAGTTTGCCCTGCTCTCTCTTAGATGTGTTGGCAATATGAAGGAATTAGGTGGGTCAGCTGGACTCAGCTGTGTTTACTAAAGAACCACCACACAATAGCCCTKCTTATTTCTATATTTTGTTCTTCTWTCAYGTTYCCAAGTACATGGATATGACAGAGTAAATCCCAGCACATTCACAAGAACAATCATTTAGGGCACCTTTGTTTCCTTTTAAAGCAGTGTTGTTAAGGTAAGTAAAAGTGMTTTAAAGAAAACAAATGATGACACCTACTCAAGGAAATGACAAAAGGTGCCCCATCTGGATTTTTGCAAATACATTGTTCTCTCAGCTGTTTTTGTTATGGAGGACAAAAAAGGATTTTTTTTAATTACTTACATGAAACTTACTTTAGCACTCTCTTTACCACTTCTTATTGCAACAAATAATGAATGTATGTATTAATTTATCATGGCAGCAGGTATCTTAGTTTCCTGGTCCAGTACTTTTTCCTCAATAATCATGATGCTTGTACCCAGAGCTATTCTACAATGGGAAATACAGCACATTCAAAGGCATCATTGGAATATATGCTTCAAAAGCTCCCTCCTGGTCTGAACTGGAGCACTAGCACAGACACATTTAATTGACTTTTGAGATGCTTTCTGGAATAAATCAACTGCAAGGAAGGTTTGAAGATAATTTGCTATGATCCTTTCCTAACAGCAGTAAGGATGAGACCACAACAGACCCTGACTTTTGTGGGTCCTGTCAAACCCTTGAATGTTATCCTATGTGATTTGCAACCTTCAAACCTATTTTCTTGCGCAGTGTCCCAGGGCAGGAAATGCATAAACTTTAATGCCATGCTAAAAGAAACCCACAAAAACAAAAACCAAACCAACTAATCAAAAAAAACTCCACCCCAAAATCCACCAAAAACTTATTTGATGAGGTAACCCATGGTTAAAAAATGTATTTCAGGATTTTAGCACCAAGACCCCTTTATTAGAGAGTAAATTGGATTTTTACAGCTAACCTGTAGTATGAGATCTTAGGAACCTTTAAATTCTAACTGAAGGGCAGTAATATCCAATGGGGAGGATATATTTATCTGTTCCAGCAATGTCACAAGTATGTATCTGATTCTAAAAATGCACAATTTTTAAATTGTTCTCTATTCCCCTTGTAACAGACAAGTAGCTATGATATCTGTGATATCACTATTTGGTTTCATTTAATGTTCTGACATTGACAATAATGTATAAGCTAGCACACTGAAAAGACTTACCAAAACAAGACAAAAAATTCAGCAGATTTTTCATGCTGATCAAAGATTTTGATCTACTTGGTTATGTGTGTAATTTGTTCTGAAAACCTGTAAATAATTAAGAACTAAAGCAAAATGCATTGGCATGAAACATGCTGGATTAGACAATGTGATATGTGGCTGTAGAAACTGAGATTTGCTGAGTTTTTAAAATGAACTGGATGTTATGTGGCAATAAGAATATTCAGATTTATGGTGTTATACTTTAGAAAAAACTAGAAGGTGTATATTTGACTGATCCATAGTCATTAGATAAAACCTAATCAAATATATCAGATGCTGCTTATTGATATTTGTGGAAAGGTTTCCTCCACCCCTTCTATATTAATTACCATGGGAGATGGATTTGAAGACCAAGAGTATATTCCAAGTCTAACTCTTGCAGAGTAATTTAAAACAAGAAGAAACACAACACAAAAATATMATTACATCATTGCTATCACTGCTGTTCTCGTGCTGTACTGTTAAGAACAAGAGTCAATGGGAAAGAGCACTCCTATATTATGCAGATATACTCTAAGCTGGAATTGAAGTTGGTATTGTGATAACATGAAAGACTACATTCTCTAGTATTTTGATCTGTGCAATAATTGGTTAAGGTTAAACTGATGACCATGTTGAGAAAAACACAGCAATTGAAAGACTGTTTCYTTGCTGGATTCTTTTAATAGATACATTATGTCCTTCTTCTTTGAACTGTGTCCTGTTCCAGCAAAGTTGCCTAAAGTGCCTTCAAGGTTCTGCAGAGAGATCTGTGCTCAATTTGGTTTCATCATCAGCAAAATCCTTTTCCACAAACAATGAACAYTACAGTATTCATTGCCAGTGGCACAAAACAAAATCTATTTTTGTTATAGCCTGAGGTGTCCTTCCACAGCAAATCAACATTCATAATATTCTTTTCTGCAGTTTTTTCTGTCTTGCTGTTTCATTCAGTTATGTGACAAACCTGTCTCTTGACATGACTGATGGAACTGTGTGTGACATCTCATGTCACCCACTGTAATACTGGCCAAAAGATAGTGTGCGTGAAAGATAGAAGCTTCCAGGCATAGATTTAAGAAAAAAAAACATATTTCTCCCATTTACAAGCCTTGTAAACTATTTTCTACTCAGTGCCTGTTAGCAACAATATTTTAAATAATAAGAACATTCAGAAGTAGACAGGTAATTTCTCATACTAACTTCAATTCATTGCTTAACAAAGCAAAACAGTGTTAGGCAARGAGTATTTATATGAATGTTACATCCAAAAAACAAGATTTAGAGAAGACCCTACTCTCTTTAGAAATTAGATAAAATAATACAGAACAGTTCTTTTTATTGAAGGTCAGTTTTCAGGATGAYTTTGAAATGTTAACAATAAAAAACCCCAGAAGTTACAAACAATTTTCTTTGTTATCCCATTTCCTTGTGCAGCATTGGTGTAACTAYGAGCATAATGAAAATCTTAGGTTAAAGACAGCAAAAGTAGATACATATTTCACAGGGAGAATAATAATCATAATGCTTTTTTTATTTACTAGTGCTGGTTACACAGAATGATCTTATGTAGCAGAAATGTAATGAAGCTGATATTAATGGGGTTTTTTTCCTGTAGTAAATTGTAGTTTTAAACATAYCCAACTTTTTCTTTCCAGTTTTCCAAGAATATGGTAATAAGTTAGACATTTATATTTAGTRATTTAATTTTCTAATCATTATCTTTAATCCCTGTAAGTTGGAACACACCCAAATGACATATAATGATATGTATTTTCTGTGGAGAATGTGAGAACACMGTTTATTAATAGCTTTACTTTTAGAAAGTGGGGCAACTTGAGTTTTACTGTCCCATAATATGAAAATCCAAAAATAAAACATGGAAAAACACACATCTTGTGCACAAGAACATCTTGTGCACACAGCATAAACAGCACCTCAGGTGTTCTTATGGCACATACTGCTATGCATATACAGAGTACTATGCATATCCTAGCCAGCCATGTCTGGCTAAGGGACAGCACGAACTGCCTGAACAGAGGGTTGTACCTGTTGTATAGGATGTGAAATGCCTTGCTAAGAGAGGAACAGAGTATTCCTGTGATCACAATCTGTGTAAAGCTCCTAAAAATGTGTAAAATGCAAACTGCTTTCAGCCAGCACGCCCTGTAACAGATTTGTATTATGAAATGATCCTCTACATGGCACTGTAACCTTGACCAGTTCAGAGGAAGGAGCATGCCTACACACTGTGTATTGAAAGCAGAATAATTCATTCAAATTACCTGCATTGCAGCTGAGCAACTGTTAAACTCTCAAATCCTACAGCCTTTGATGTTACCTCCCAGCCACATAGAAAGCCAGTTGTCACAAGATCATATAATTAATTTCTCGTGCAATACACTGGAGATAAATTACTGTCAGTGATCAGTATTGCAGTTTTTATCATCTTCTAGAATAAAAGATACAGGTTTGGGGTGGGTTTTTTCCTTTTTTTTTTTTTCTCCTCCCTCTAGGGGAGGAAAATGGTTAGAGTTTTGTCAGCCTTTTTGGCCATGGACCTTAAAAAACTCACTTTTTTAAGTGAGCAGTTTTTTTAGTTTAGCAGCCTTAATATCTTTGCAGCACTATAAATAAAGATTTGTTTTCCCAAGGTAGGAGGTATTTCAGGAGCAGAAGATGGAAGAAAAAAGAATGAGAAAATAAACAATGATGGTTCAAATTAGGCAATCACCAGCCTAACTCCTTCGACATTGAGGCCTGCATCTTGCTATAAAATTGTCATTTCATTGAAAAGGAGAATTATATTTGATAGRCACTGAGGTAGCTTAGACAGAGAAATTGCATGGCATCTTTCCTAGCAACATCAGTGACCTTATTTTGCTGGGTTATTTTAAATTAAAGGATCCAGACCTAACACAACAACTGCTGGCAGTTGTTCCTCTGTGTTAATTGATGCTTCAGAAGGAAATTCACAGGGAAATTGTCTGGCTACAGTTTTTTTTATTATTATTATTTTGTTTCTGATTACAAAAGGCTACCAGCATTTTCTGTAAAATGAAATCCCTTACATTTTCTTTACAAGATAAGCAAATGTGCTTCACTATTGCTTCCATTCCTGTACTGCTTTATATTATTGTGCAACACAAGGATTGATGTGTTACGCTTGCTCATTTTCATGGCCGTGTATCAACCCCATTCCCATGGGGTTCACTGCCTGCTTTTCAGGAGATTTGCCCCTTAGAGCAGCAGAGCTTCAGTATTGCTGCAGGCTTCTAACATTACAGCCCTGCAAATGTCAAATGGTRTTCCGGTGAAGCCTGTTGGCTCATTTGCTTGGATCTCCCCTCCAGGCTCTTTTTAGCTTTCTCTTCTTCTTYCCTCCTCTCTCAAGAGCCTGATGCYTGGCATATTTCCCAACTGTATTAGTCATGCCAGAAGCAGAACCATGTATCCTCAGTTGAGCTGGTTCCACAAGCTGCCCAAGAGCCCTTATGAGACCAACAGACCATACAGCTTTGATAATTTTGCTAGAAATACACTGCTTATGGATGGGGAAGCAGTAATTGTGTATTTCAAGTGCTGTTTCTGAGCTTTTAATAGTGATTACTTCAAATTTGTTTGCTGTGAAAAAGAAACTTAAGATTTTTTTTTTAATATTTTAAGTTCTGTGGACTTAAAATATTAAAAATTTTAAAAATATTCTGTGGACTTGTAGACTTCAAACAGGCTTTGATAATCCAACACCTTATATTTTAAAATGCAAATCTAGTTATATTCAGCTGTCAGTATACATATTATCCCTCCGGAGACACTCTCTAGCTTTTGTGTTCTAGCTATCTGTATTAAAGCTAGTCAGAAATCTGGAAAATAATTCAAAAACATCTTCCCAGTAATTTTTTTACTTATTGTCTTTTTTTCAGGAAAAAAAATCATAAGGAGTTTGGGGTTCATAAAAAACACAAACCCTTTGTAACAGTTCTCCCCACATTACACTCTCTAAAGGTATCCGCTTGTAAACTTTGTGGTACTGACAGAGAAATGGACAACAATATGCAGATATGTGACTTAGAATGTTGTATTAACCTCTACTGAGCTTTTATAGATGAAGCCGAAATAATTCCACAAGCTTAAATTCCATCTTAACAAAACTGGTCATCAGGATGGTAAAAAGGAGTGGAGAAAGAAAGGTGGGTCAAGAAATTACATGCTTGTCCATCCAGAAGCCTGCTGAAAACAATATGAAATGTATTAACACCATTTTTAACACCTGCATTTGCAAACAAGAAAGAAAATAAATTTTTGTATGTGGTTTAACTTTCATAGAATCACAGAATTTCTAGGTTGGAAGAGACCTTTAAGATCAYTGAGTCCAACCCATGTTCCATTTCAGACAATGGAAGATAAAGGAGGTGGTATGGGGSTACAAAAGGGATGTAGGAAGTTGTCAGAGTCCATCAAAAATGCTATCAGAGCACAACAACAATGAACAAAATCTGTGTGAATTAGCCACACTAGAGACTCTCTTCATGCACCTTATATAGAAAACCCAGAAATGTCAAGGTTGTTGCTAAATTTTTTTCTAAAAATATCTTCTAAAAATATCTAGCTGTTTTCTTAGTAGAAAAAAAAATAATATTTGGAAACACGAGTGAGTGTAAAGCAATTGTTAAGATTTTATTTTGGTCTGTCCAGGAACCTGCATCTGATCTCTGCAGAATTCTTTGCCCTGTGTCCTCATCATATCAGTGCATGTCACACTAAGTGATGCAACTAGCACTTGTCATCTTCTGTTTCTTTTTTAAGCTTCTCCCAAGAGAGAAACTTTCACAAAAATTCAGAAAGCTGAAGAAATATGTTAGGTATCTTGACTGGAAGTGAGTTCTACAGATATCGACAAGTTCCTAAAAAGCTCTGATTCTTCCAGAAACAAACAAAAATGGTTTTAAAATTGGGGTATCTGAGTCTCTGACTGGAATGAGACACAGTTCTGTGTTGTGAGTTGGAGCAAAATTTCTGTTAATACAAAAAGGATAAGGCTGAGATCTGATAACAATTATTGCTCATCCTACACAGACCATGGTAAAATAATACCTTGTCTACTTAGAAGTTTTGGACAGTGCAAGATTTTTGTCGCAATTTTTAAAAAATGTTCTCTTCCTCCATAAGCCATAAACAGCAATGCAAAAGTCACATAACTAATTTCCAACCTTGAGTTTCAGCAAAGTMGCTCTTGAAGCACCAATAACAATTCTCCAGTGGCAGCAGCAGATTTCTGAAATTCTGTGAGCAGTAAAACAAAGAAATTCAGTTTCATACACWTTTTCATCCAAACATATATTTTATGAAAGCCCAAAACATTGCAAAGGTGTACTGATTTTGCTGATCTGTTCAGTAGAAATTACATCAAATACTGGGGTTCCTAGCTCTTCCAGAGAAAGAGAAAGGAGGCATTGACAGACACACAGAAAAGATAATGCTCTTTTCAGCCTGAAAACAGGCTTCTTGGGACGGGCCTATTTTGGAGGGGAAAAAAAATTAGAAAATTACAAAATCAAATTACCAATAGAGTCTACAGTAACAATGTTACAATCCTTTCCAGAAGGGAAGAATAACCCAAGTTCTCATTTAGAGATCCCTTAGGACAGATTAGAAGGAAATGACAGTGGGTTTGCAAATATTTATATGTAGGGTTTATTTTAGAAAAATTTGGAAAGCAGGTATGTAGTAATTTTGGTTACTATCTATAGTAATATAGAAATATAAAAGCRTAAAAATAGCACTTAAGAAAACAGAAGGAAAAGAAAGGGTAGGAAAAGAGTTGAAAGATCCCACCACCAATGGACTGTGTGTGCAGCAAGACTAGGTAGTTGCAATTTTGGTGTCTGTTGGTCAAATTGATAGTCGTTATCTTGAACCCATGAGGGAAACCACCAAAATACACYATCCACAGGGTTTATTCACTAAGGGAACACACAGATGCTTTTCCTAGGGCAGGGAGTTTTACAGTGGATGATGTAATACTTTGGATCACAGGACATTTCCCAGTCTTTGATGATCTAAGATGTTACAGCTGCCTCTTACCAGCAGTTGAATCATTTATGACCCATTATGGCCCACAAAGGGGATAAATGCCTTAAGGCTAYTTGTGAATATCCTAGTACTTCTCCCCAGAGGAATTTTCCCAGCTGAGCAGTTTGGGTAAGGACTTGGGCATGTTAAAGAGCACWATCTGCCTCTCAGCAGCCCCTTCCCTTATCTYGTTCAACACCCAGTTTGTAACCTGAAGTGCCAGGCGTTCAGGCCCTCTGCACATGGACAGTTTGCACATCATCAGCTTACACCCTGATTGTTTGAGCCATTATCATTCCAGTCTCTCAAAAGCATTGAGAATTACAAAAATACAAGACCAATTACAACAGGAATAATAGCAACAAAAACCAGAAGAATAACTATAACAAACCCCTAAAGCTAATTATTCAGCTATTTTCTGACTTTTATTTCATACTTTTGACCAAGACCTTTATCATTTCTCTCATAGGGACGTAAAGCTGACCAGCTATGATCAGTTTTACGTCCCTATGAAAAACAGTCATAACTATGTGCCTGCTCAACTGTTCTACCAGCTTCAATGGCACTTGGATGGATGTCTTAGTGCCCTGAAGATAGAATACTGGAAAACCTACTAAAAGACAGTATTCAGAGAGGTTTGGGACTTTTTTTTTTAATCTGCTACATAATAAAGAATAGAAGGATAGTGCTAATTTCTTATCTATATCTTTGACCGTATTCCTAAGAAATATACACATGATTTGACTTTTATTTTAGTAACTCCCAATAAATATTAAATTTAAAAAATGTTTTTATGGTTTGGCTGATTTCAGAATAGTGCATATTTCTAAAGAAAAATATAAGGAAAGCATCAAGAACTTGGACTTGATGCTTTGCCTTAATTAGAGATTAAGAGAATCCAGATACCATTCTGAAACCAGGCATTTACAGAGSAAGCTACCAAACAAAATCTTGAGGCTGACCTGCTGGAGCTGAATGTAACAGTAAGAACCAGGTTTTACTTGTGTTTACTCTGAGGACTCTGTTCTTAAACTGTTCTCATATGTCCCAAAGTCTCCAAGTTCTGTTCTTTTGACAAATTTTGTGCACTCTTTAATAATGGCACGAAGAGGATTTCCTTCCATGGTTTTACATAGCAGCATGGTAAATAGGAGGAGTGTTTTGTATGTAAAAGATTTATTGTTGTATAAGGAGCTGATGATCAAACAATTTAAAATGTGGTACCTGGCTTCTGGACTGGAGCTCCACATGGGGCAGTCCACTCAGGTGACAGCCTTTGTTAGCAAAAAAAATAAAAAGCGTTAAATATATTTTATTCTTGAATATCTTTATTTCTTGAAATATTTCATATCCTGGAATTAGTTGATAGTACTAAGAATGTCAGTTAAGCTCTCTTCCCCTCACCTATTCACCCCTCATTTCCTGCACTGTCACTGTCATTTATAGCAAGATTTTAAACTAATTATAAACACAGAAGATGAATAATTAATACATTAAACAACTAGTATTAAAGACTGGATGGAGATGTTTTATGAACTATGAAGGAGGCCAATCATTTTTACTGACTGAAAATTCATGTTTGCTTTTTTTTTTGGTCCTAATGGGAATGTTTCTAAGTCACTGAAGCTGCTTCTCAGTTAAAAGAGAAAGCTATTAAGCAGTTTCTTGTTGTCAGCTTTGTAGCAGTCACAATCACTGTTAAATTTTTCACACTGTTAAAATAGCAGTGGAAAGACACAAGTAATTAACTGAGACAATTCCACTGCAAACAATTAGCTTTTTACAGAAAAGGCTTCTGTAAAATGGTTGGTTTTAAACAATCAGCTGAATGGTTATTCCCTGAAAAATCTTGATGAACTGCGCCTTGAAGATTATTTGTGCTAAGGACTGCTCCCCACCAAACTCCATGTTTCATTTTTTGCTTCTGACTTGATTTTTGGTGTAAAATAAGAGAAGACACGCTATTAAGAAAAGATGTTTTGGGACATTTTGAAACAGAAAATGGTGTCTTTTTTTTTTTTTCCCCAGGAAATAGGCTTCTGATGAATTGTCCTGTTCTCTTAGTAAAGAATGATTAGATTCTAATGACAGGTTTTTTTAGAGTTTTGGGTTTGTCAAATAAATCTGATAATCTGAATCCAAACACTCAAAAAAGAAAGGCTAGGAATTGATTTTTATACACRCTAGTATTTTTGTTGTGATGAAAGGAAAAGATTCAAAATTTAGCCGAAATGGAGATAAAGCATCCATTTCTAAACTAATGTTTTTGTTTCCTGCCCCTCTCACAGAATTTATTGATACTTATGCTATAAGAAGCAGAAAACGATAAAGATTACAGGGAAAAAAAAAAAAAATTCAAAAAAACCTCAACCAACAACAACAACAACAACAAAAGAACCAAAAATTAAACTCACCACTTTTTTTTTTTTTTTTCTCCAATAGATCATCCAGGAAATCCCAGTTATCAGATAACTCTGAGTATACATCTCAGTGATGTCTGTCAAAAATACGTATACTTGCATTGTGCATTACATATATTCTATGTTCTACCAGAGCAAAGATTCTGAAGCAAGGGGCAGGGACTCACCCATGGTTGTATGCAGGCTTTTCTAGTCTCAGATTAGAATRTGAGCATCAAAAAGCTGCACACCTATTTCCTCCACTCATTCTGCCTTCCAGGAAAAAAAAAGTATTGTAGTTTACAAGGCCAATCCAGGGATTTTGGGCAGTAAGTTTGTGTATAGTGTATAGTCTTCCACTTTTTCTCCCAGTGAATCTTACACACACACATTCTTGTAGGTTAAACAACCTAATGAATTGCATCTTCTTCTATTTACAAAATGTGGGGCAAATATAGGATGATATGGTGTTGAAATTTTATGAGTTTTTTTTTTTGTTTAGGTGGTCACATGTGCATGTGCATTCACCAGTTGCAAGTGCTGGTCACTCAATTTTAAAAGATACTACATTTATGTGACCTGATGAGGGATAAAAAAAGTTACTAAAAGAATAATAAGAGATTGAGAGAGGAAAAAATCTCATCAAAGCATTCTGAAAGTGAAAAGCTGGTTCTTGTTAATATTTTACTCTTACAACTGCAGRTTTGCATGTACTGATTGAAATATACAGATGTTTGAAATATGACTGAATATAAAAATAAATMAGGAAAACGGTATTATATAATATTGGAATTTAGCTATTGATTTCTAAGGACAAATTTTCACATTTTTCCTTAAATATTTAAGCTTTAGAGAAATATTCACTTTTTAACAAAAATTAATTTAACTGGATGTTGTTTATTTTGGGAACTTAAGTTTTTCCTGTGTTGTTACTCAGACCTACACAACAGAAATATCTCTATTTTCCCCTGTGGAGTGTTGATTTAAATCAGTAACATACACTGCAAGGATGAACACAGCATGGCCACAGAACCTGTCATAATGATGGTGTGACTACCACATGAGTGTGATTGGTGTGTCCCTGCCAGACTGGARGGATGTGTAGGGTGTGCCTTTCTCAGTCTGATCTGTGTTCTATCTCCAAGGATGATCTGAGCATCARAGCAAAGATAAGTTTGAAGYTAAGGGAAGCCATCTCATGATCTTGTACTTACAGAGAGGTAGCTTTGCYAGGTTTTTCATTTCTTGGACTAATGTTTTAATGAGAAAAGTGTAAATTCTAGAGCCTCTCTTCATCTTCTTTTGAAATGAGAGGCTACTGTTTGAACTCTGGGGGAAGACTGAGACTAATGTACTTGAGGTTCAAATGATGAATTCAAGTCTCAGATTTGGAAATGTTTAGAAACAGACTTATGATTGCTGAGAGGTTAGTATTTCTCTCCTGTAGTAATGCAGCTTTAAACAAAGCAGATGTTTTCCACATAAAAAAAGGGTTTCAGTTTTACCTTGAAACTTATAAGGAAAAAGCCCTAGAAACTTCTTTGCCCTCCTGGCAGCCATTGGCTTAATACCAAAACAGAAATACAGATAGGTCTATTTTCCTGTCCCTTAGAAATGTAGCCATTCTCTATTGGGCAGTTTGCCAAAAACCCACCCAAATACTTCTGTACATAAGGCAGAGTGCAAAGCTTCTTAGTGCTTTTGGGATGTCATTGCCAGGTACAATGCTTGCATGGACTTGTGCTCAAGTGCTATTTTGTTCTTTATTGTTTATTATTTTGTAAGTTCATTAAACCTTTTGCTTTATAAAGCATACCCAAAGAGCCATCTCGCAAATTGTTTTTAAGCCATTTCTCTGAGGTGCAGGACATCCTCAGAGGTATTGAACCCCTGTTGAGCTAAATCAACCTGGCTCATCAAGAAATTTAATACTCCCCATTCTTATTTTTTAACTCTCAGCAAGCATCAAAACTTCACTTGGCACCTCCCATYTCACCCTCATTAAATTCCAGCAGAAAGATTGCTGAACATTCATTTGATATTACGTTTTTCAGTCATTAGTAATAAATGTTGGCATTGGTGATCCTGTATTTATGTAACAGCAAGGTCATTAATTTAGGAATTGTTAYAATAAGGCATCAAGATACATTGYCTCTTTATAAAATTACCTATCTGACCAGGCTGTTAAAAGCAATACTGAGTTACTCATTTTATTTTGCCAAAGTATCTAGATATGGGCTTCATTTTCTTTGGATTTTTTTTTTATAGTTTGAATTTCTATTTACATGGGAAACCTTTGTATCCTTCAAGAAATGGAAATTATRGGGTAAAAATTGGCTTCACAGGATGCAGCTGGAATATTTGGAAAATCCTTTTTTCAYCTCTAACAACCTTTGAGTGAAGACAATTGAATTACTGTATCTAAAATGATAAAAAAACCTCCCAAACTGGAACAGATTCTATAGTAACACACCATTGACATATTCTATGCAAATAATTTACATTATGTCAATGGCTAAAATCAATAAAGAACCTCAGAGGAATATTGCTCATTGAGATGCAACTATTTTGGGGATATCGACTTGTATGCCAAGAATAGATAGAATAAACATGAACCAATAAAACTGGGTACCACTTTTTTCTGGGATAAGAGTAAGATGTTACTGCTCATAGACTTCTACATGAAGAGATTTCAATGGAAAAAACAAAACAAAACAAAAAATCCCAAACCAAACAAAAAACAAAAATCCCCCAGAACAAACCCCGCTATAGTTAAAATAGAGAGCTTGTCAGACTCTATATTGAAACTCCTRTAAGGAGGTAGAACTCTTTTCTCCAAGCATATCTTCCATTAATCTTCCAGTAGATGATGGGTGACAACTCTTCCTTTCAGAAGTTATTCTCTGATTCTATCACTAGTGAAGAGATGGAAAAGCGAAAAGCAACATTTTGTGCTGAAGCCAGCCAGAGTTTAGATGGGATTATAGCATTAAAATGAAAGATTAACAGGATTTTAGGGAGAAATAGGGTRCATTTTGTTGCAATTAAAAGCTTAGTTTACACAGAAAAAAAATAGTGAAGCCAGCTAATTGACCTTTTCTTGTTTGAAATATCATTCCAAGTGAGAAGCAATTSCTTCTTATGCCTTCACATACAAAAAAAACCAAACAAACCCAAATCAACCCAACCAAACAAAATAAGCATTCCTTCAGTTTCAGATACTAAAAGGGGAAATGCAAAACCATTTATAATTTTAAATAGCTTAATGGCTATGATTTATATAGTGTTTGTTCCCAAAGGGTCAGGAAATTATCCATGTTCTAAAACATCAAGTAAGTAATCTAACTAAAGTACTGTAACTCTTCTTGCTCTATTTAATTCTCCTACTTTTCTACTACTTTTATGACTTTTTTTTGCACATGTTGCCTCAGATCGTTACATATGGTGGATGTTATCTTGAAGAAAGCAGGGCCCATCCCTGTCACACCATCAAAAAACTCTTTATTTCTTTTTGTCTGTGCCTTATTAACAACACATGGCGTTGTTGGTAACAGTACATTACRCTATTGATGTTTAAGAGAGCAATATCATACAAATACAGACTAGTATGTGTTACTTGCTGCTTAGAGTATGAAGGAGGAAAGAATGTTTAGTTAATATGGCTCAGAAAATGGAATGGGGGGAAGAAATTTTGCAAAGGAATTTTCTCCAATAGAACTCATTTCTGTTTTAGCTAAAGTAGTCACATGTTAGTCCCTATCAGTTTGGAGATAATCAGCAAAATCCCCAAATCAAATCTTTGTCTTGGTAATGAAAAATCTAGACTGGCTTTGCTTTGGGTAACAGTCTTTGAAAACTCCACTGCCTTGCATGCACACAGTGCACCCCTGTAAAAACATATACTCTCATATACAAGTCTGTGAGAAATCTTTCTACTCAGACTCCCCAACAGCTAAAGATATYAAAGCTACCTCTTGGACACATCAAWATCCTCACATAAGACTTACAGCAGTCTAGAAAGCATGTCCAGACAGTAGGTTGACATATTATGTTGTTTCTTTACTTTCATAGATTCTAATAATGCCTTCTCATGTAAATTTTTCATATTCCTTAGGTTTAATATACGATTGCTCACTGCATCCTTTTATCAATTCTTTAAAGCTCCTCTGTATTTCCAGCTCTATCTATACCAACTAATGCCTCTGTCATGGATTTATACAGTATTGATTAGATTCCTTGATATATTACCTGTTTTTTCCTTCTTGTATCTATTGCAGATTAAGCTGTCGTTTCTGTGGCTTTATATTTTCTACATTTTGATATGTAGCAAACTTACCTTGTCATAACTTCATTAAGTTATGACATTTCTTTAATTTTTTCCATCAGAAATGGAATTAAATGATTTTTCCTTTGCCATTTGAATGGCATGACACAAAAGCAAGATATTCACAGATTTTTGTGGTTTTTTTTCACTGTGTATATATTAAAATATACATAGCTTTCTACTTTAATAAAAGGGTTTATACATATACAGTGTTCTCATGTCTCATTACATTGTAAAGCCAGATTTAGACATAACAAAGAGTAACAATGGTAACAGAGATGCACTAATTTCTTTACAATCACATGGAAAAATTGCAGAGAAGAAAGATATAGTTTGATAYAATTTGCAATGAAATATTTAATAMATTTATTAACAGAACTTTTAATTTATTAAGAAAATTCATAGTAAATAATAACAGAAATAGAAAGAAGAAATCTAGATTTAAAGCTGGCACTCTGAATCTAATCCTGGTGTAAACCAAAACTAAACAGGAGTTACTGAAGTTTCAAAATCATGTATATCATGCTTTATATGAGAGGGYAAGTTTTGCAGAGGGCAAAAATCTAGCACATATTATAAATTATCCATGAGAGATACATGAAGCTAAGAGGCTCTGAACTTCATGACTCTCAACASAGAGGACAGAAAAAATCTCAAACATTGAAAAACAGGTGTGCCTTCCAGGGCTGACAACTGCTCAAATTCCTCTCCACTACTGAGCTARTGTCACGTTGAGCAACAAATTCAAACTGCTCAGAGACTGCTTTATTTACACTGAAGTTACTGTGGAGCTGGCAGTAGCTACCAGTGCAGCTGTGAAGTCTGGCAAGGCAGCACTCTGCTGTGCCCTTGCCTGTCTGGAAGTCAAGGCACATCAGCACTCTCTGAATGTGAAAGCTTCATCCAAAGTGAAGGATTCATAATGCAGCATAAGTAAGAAATGCCTGTATCCAAACAATACATTAGCAAGTGCAGTGAAGGCTTATAAGATAATAAACAAAGTAATAGAAAAAATCAGATCCTTTATAAATAGCTGAACTTACCCAAACAGCTACTGCATAAAGCTAATTTCTCGACCAATAGTTCCTGACATTATTTTAAAACTAA
>CADDXX010000487.1:49027-66509 GCA_902810485.1 Alauda arvensis
AAGCTAATTTCTCGACCAATAGTTCCTGACATTATTTTAAAACTAAAAACAACATCCTCCCTCTCCCCATGAAAACTACACAGAAAAGAAACCCCAAACAACCCAAACCTAGAAGCTAAAGGAAGTTCAACGTATATTGTAGTTTAATTCATATCACTGACTTGGGATTTCAAATAAAATCTGCATCAGAATGCTTGCTAAAACCTAGTACAGCCCTTATTTTAGRTTTAACATTGGTCTTGGAGATTAACAGTCATGACCACTATCTACAGAAATTGTTGCTACTACCACACTAAAATGATCGTTTACAAATGATGTCAAGTTTGGATGCAAAGTTGAGACCCAGAATGCCATATGGCAGAAACAATCTTTAGTCACTGGAATTCACAGTTCAAAGGTTTGAGGTCTCACTGAAGAACAGCAGACTTGTCAATATTGACACAACCAGAAATACTATTATGCACTGTTATTACACATCCTGAGCCTTTAGTATTTGGCTTTCTTAAATTKTCTTCCCATTATTGCTCAGTATTTCACACAAAGAAGGTTCTGCATGAACAGTGGTTATTTTCCAAGAATTCCATAAAGCCAGCAAGTCAGTTGGTCTTCACTCAAAAGAATAAGATGGAGTGTCACTAAAACACCTACTCTTTGTCTGAAATACATAGAGCTGGCAGCAAACCTCTCTCAGTCTGAGAAAAAAGTTGGTCTTTTTTTTTTCCTTGATTTTATCACTTTTTGAGTTACCTCACTGTCTAAAGTTTTCTAGCCTATTCTTTGTAATGAAAGAAACGTGTTTTCCTCTTTTATTTCATGAGTTTCCTACAGATTTCATTGTATTTACCTGACAGAATRAAGAAAAAGCCAAACCCCCAACAAAACCAAACAAAACCCAAAACAACCATCAATATGTTATTTTAGTTCTTAGCTAAATTTGAGGAACACCCCAGGAACTTAAATGCACAGTATTTAATTGCAGAAAACCAAATTCTAGGCTTTCATATGGAAATTGTCAAMTATTAGACCTTTAGTTGTACAGCTGTTCAAAAAATGGAGAGGGAAAACCATCATGAATCGTGATGGACCATGAGGATTATGAATTTAGTTAAGGGAAGACCATGACAAAACCTTACTTTTATATTTATTAATGCATCTTTCTTTGCAGAATGACTTGGGGTAGGGGCTGTGGGGAGGGAGATTGGACGTTATGTAGAGAAAGCACCTCATGTTACATCTGACTGGTCAGGGTTGTTGACTTCCAGTTTAAAACAGGTGTCCTTTCTGACCAGTAACTCGGGTGGCACTGCCCAGCATGTATGCACCCATTGGTTGTACCTCCAGCAAGCACAGCCAGGGACCATCAAGGTTTTAAAAGAACTCTAATTATACAGGGATATAAAATATCTATCAATTTTTAATCTGCATAATTATAATATTTCACAGTGTGTAAATGTTTTTTATTAAGCCTGAAAACWTTGACAATTCTCAAGGTCTGCAAGAATATCAACATTTTGAACTTAAAACTGCCCATTCTTTAACAGTGTTATTTTATGGGACCTTTAAGACATATAATATCCTAAGGAACAAAATATATGTTGTTGTTTTACTCTTTGTGTTTTCYTTTKTTATTAATATCYATGTTAGACAGRKTTTTTTTCCCTGAGTAATTTGTAGYATAATATAACACTACTTTGTCTCTCTGTGGGTACATCCCTATTACTGTAGTACCTTCAAAGACATCTAACCACTACAGTGTAGAAAATTATGTTTGATATTTGAGAACAGTTTTCATTCATATTAATTTATCCCTTCAATTCTCTTGTGAAAACAATCACAGTGAATACAAACCACTGAGTGATTTAGTTTAAACCGCAGGTGCACCAAATCTTTTTACTCTGCCTGCAGAGAGATCTTTGAATATCCCAGTATCCATTTCAGCAGCAGTAATTGGTTTATAATAGCAGTCTTGGACAAAATAAGCACAAAGTTTTGAAAACAATAAAAAAAATCTTCTATTTATTTTATGATGTTGYTTAAAAAGACCTCACTGTATTATAAGCTTACATTATTTGGTATACAAGATATTAATTCAGTTTTGCTATAACATTCAAATARCCTCTACAAATAATTGTGGAAAGGCAATATACTGTTACTTCTCTTTTTGTCCTGCATTATCCATCTTGAAARGGCTTCATCTCTTGCAACATTTTAAAGAATATTTTGGATTTGGCTTTGCTTRAATCTACTACAGAGAAGTATGCTAATCTATCCCTATCATGTTTCTGTAATGATATTGAAATTCATRATTTCTTCAAATTGTTGTTCCAGTTTGTTTGCACTCTGAAAATASCCTTAGAAAGCAAAGGAGGAAAAATAAACTCTATAAAATTAAGAAACAATTAAACAACTTTTATTTCATGCTGTTACTCTTCTCTATCTTTGAATGTATAAAATATTGCTTGAATTMTTATGAACCAGATGTAAGTTTATCTGGAATTTGTTTCTAATTCACCTGAGAAAAAGTTATGTAYGAATATTTTGTCTTTTCTGCCACCCCACCTCTTTGCCCCTTACCTTCCCAAGATTGAAACCTTCAAACAAGTAGGTAAAATGTTGTTCTTGGACAAAGAATTAATCAAGTAACATCACCATCATGAAGGAGAACTGGAAGAAGCTGAAATTGCTTTAGTCTTCATGAAAATTTTATTTCAAATGGTTTTCTTATCTGTATTTTAAAATTATTATGAAGACTAAAGAAAACTCTTGCAACAATTCTTASAAAGAATTGTCTTTTCATGTATTACTAAAAATGTTGCAGTTGCAAAATCTCAAATAACAAGTACTTAACTGGCTGTTTTGTAAGTTTTGTACTAATRCCAAAGTTGGCACAATAGTCCACACCCTTGTCAATAACATCAATGATAAAGTGAAAAGTTTATGAAATTTCTGACTATCAGAGAAAATCTGTATGTTGAAAAAATATTATAAAACATATTGTTTCATCTTGTCAATATTTTGTTCTCTAGTATATCCYCCATTTTGGGGAGAAAAACTTATAATATTATTTTAGTAGAGCTGAATTTCTTATATTAGAAGACATCAAATTGTTACTTAACCCAKYTTATTTTTTGTTCTACACATATGYTTGAAGGCTAATGRTGATTTACAAAACTGTTACTTARAAAATGTCTGTCAGCACCTTTCAGGTGCAGACTGGCTGGGTTCTGGTAGATACTAATCAATAATCAAGCTGATATTTTATATTAAATTACATAAGAATGTGGCACTCAAGATTACTATCATATTTCTACTATTTGGTCATGATAYAATTACTTCATGTTGATGAGAAATTCATTAAGAAATTAGGTTTTACGGACAAACAATTTGTAAATATTTGAGGAAATATTCAGATCTAATTGTGCAAWTAGCTACATTTTCAGGAAATCCCTGCACATTAACCAAGGTTGTGTTCATAAATTCCACAGCCTTATGACTCTTTTAACAATTTTGAGGATTAGTTGCAGTGCTTACTCAAAGTAAACAATAACATCTATTTCATCTCCTGTCTCACACTTTTCATGATAGGTATTGTTCAGAAAAAGAGTTATTTACAATTAAATTAAAATATTTTTCAAGTTTAAAGTTCTTCCATTTTCTCAGCAAATTTTTGCMTTTAGATTTTAACAGGTGCAACAGCATTCCCCAGTCATGTTTGGAAAAATCCTACAACGCCATGTCTTAATGGAATCCTCCCTCGGTTTAAAGCACAATTCTACCTGAATTTATTTAAAATTGTCATTAAGCACTGTCTGAGTCTGAGTGGCAGGACATCATGTATATCTTCCCATTTGCACTTGCAATTAAGTCTAATCATGCTGTTTAGCTGTATTCTTAGGAAACATTTGTCTATTGCCACTCTATCTTTAATGCTTTGGAGTGTCATACCACACTGGCAAGTGACAAGTGACTAGATAAAAATAAATGTTCCGTCATAAGCATTCTTTCACTTGCAACTGGAATACCTCAAAATGCTTCACTTTCAAGTGAAATATATTGTAAGTATGAGCAAATTTTTATAGCTAACTGGGTAACTAAGCATTTTCAGGCTCAGTTCAAAGTTGAGAAGAATACTTGATGGTGTTRTGATAGCATACTGATGCCCCATATCATTCATCATAGTGTTTAATCCTATCTTTTTTTCTTGTGGCTTTTGTTTTCCTTGAGAGGTACACAAGTKATTGAAATCTCATGAAGAGTAGGTTTTTGCTACAAGAAAACTTCATTAATACCAACTCTGGTTGCAGAACTTCTCTTTTAACTAATCACATCTTGATGTAAATTGTAATACACAATTTACTTTCTGACTGATCGTCTCTCCTGAGGAAAAAAGGAAAATTTAATTTTTTAAACTTGCATTTCTATTCTTATTATAGTCCAAAGGGTAATGAAGAGTTTGAAAATAATTTAATTTAGCAGATTTACTGACAAAACAAATTTTCATATCAAAGACAGTAATGATTAAATTGTAAAAAAAATAGTTTTGAGTGATAAAGGAAGAATATWTTTTTTCTAATTACTGCTTGTGTCTAGAATAATTTTAKGAAGCYCAAGAATCTCTAGATAAGTTAACAYCTTTTTAAATGGTCACRTTTATGTTTTATGTTCCCGTGTTTATGTTTTTCTCACTATCATAGGACATATCARCAGCATATGAACAGTATATTAAAGGTTATTTTTTACACTATTCCTAAAATTCAAACCTAATAATGGGAACKTTCATACTTCCTTTAGGTCTTGATAACAACCTTGTATTTTCTTTGCAATAAAGTGTATAAAACRYCARRCTRAAATATAGCTCTCTTTTTATATTATGTTTAGCTGTAACATTCTTCAGGCAAATTTTATCAAAGTTTCATAGAATGGTCTATGTCCTATGAAAGAAAGAAWTTATATTTGATGTATTTCTTTTCCAGTAGATACAGAGAAAAATCTAATAAACACTTTTAATTGTCATAAAATTAACATTTTTAAGAATGCTTGCTCAGAGATTTTTGTAGAGATTGAATCTTCAGTCCAACAATAGAAGACAATGAAAATTTAGGTTGAAAAGTAAAGTAACTCAGATTGATGAAGGTGCAATACAAAATGTGTCATAACAATTTTCAAGTATAAAGCTTAATAACAGAGGGTATAAGCCTCTGGAATTACATATTCTCCTATCTTATAAACTATTGTACTTCCAATGATTGCATTAGATTTACTGTATATWTCAGGATTAATATTCTCAGCAAATTCTATGTTATACAAAATCAATTTTACTGCCTATATTCAGAAAATTTTCAATATACAAGCAAATTCTTTCAATTCTTTCRCACTTCCATCTTTATCTTCATTAAAATTATTTTGAGTAATTATAGCTCAGCTGTGCATGTAGAAAAGAAACTYTGCAATGAATTTTAGCTTAAATTCAAGTTCTTTTTTTCAGTAGTATTTCCAGTGCTAGTTTAAGAAAACACACACACATTTTTAAACAGAGAAAATAACATGTAGCTTTGATTGAATAACTAACTTTTCTCTAAATACWCAATGCTGCTTTTAAGATTTTATTATTTTTGAAGCCTTTCTGTAAAAAGAGGGGACCATTGAATTAATATAAAAAAACCTTATGTTTTAAAATGTTCACATACTCTGAACATTATTTGTAATAATATGCATGGGAAACACTTAAAATTAATGTTTTATTATTTGAAACTGAGTTTTGCAAAGAAATAAGAATAGATAAGTCATTAATGAAAACTGGCTCAAATAATACAGAAAATGAATAAAAATAGGTACTCTATTTATCTCCATTGCTTTTAAACAGAACTAAGGYAAGAACTGTGAAAGGTCAATGATCAAATTTATTTTAAATTTTATTCTGTATCACAGAGACAGAAAAACAAAAAAAATCTTTAATAAACAAATGCCCAAAGTAATCTTGAAAAATGCCACATGAACCTGCCGTTGAAAAGGAAATGTGTGAATTCTCAAGTGCAAATCTTTACTGCACATCAAACCCAATTTTATTTCACTGTGCCATAAACATTACTATTAATCCTGAAATGTGACAGTTTCTTTTCTCTGCCCTTACTTAAAATTTAACTCTGATCATCATTTAAAAWTGTACAATGCAGTATTTCACAGTAGATAAATCTTCCCTGCACAGTAGATAAGAACCAAAAGAACCAAGCATATAACACTTGAGTCCTGAAGCTTGCTGTACTATCTGACAGTGTCAGCTGAAATGAGCACACGACTGTTATTGCCAACACRGAAGCAGGTTCTGTTTTGTTAGTTCACTTTGTGATTCCATTTTGATTGTTATGCAATTGCTTCAAAATGGCACCAATTTATATCACACCAAAAGAAAATACATTCAATATTCAATTCAAGAAGTTCTATCCATTTGCCACTTACTTTTGTTTGTTTGTTTTTGTTTAATATTCATTCTGTTTTTACTCTTCCTACAGTTGTTTGACTACTTGATTACTRAAAGATTACACCTTCTTTGGGTAGATATTGTCACGCTATTTCTTTCAATTATTTCTGTAAGCTCCTCCTTGTTTGTTTATGATTCATTGTATAAAAAAYGTCCCATCTGTTCAAGGTCTATTTTAATCTTTCCTGTTTCTTTCTTTTGCACAGCTAGCCCTTCTCAGCTCAAATCTTGCGTATTCTGCTTTTTACAGCTGGTCCAATTATCAGTTAAGGAATGTACTCTTTTAAGCTGCATGTCTGAACTAATTTGAAACCTTGCATTTTGATGGGAAAATATTCCAAATGGTTTCACACATATTCTACCAGATTTATCTTTTAAAATAGTTACAAWTCCAGCACTTAACAAGATGACACAGGTTTCTTGGGGTTTCAGCAATTTAATACTTTGGCTTTTAATGCCCAGTGTCAGGTGCTCATGCAGTCTTGCAATCTCTATTGCTTGATTGTATCAGAGCTTTTAGACAGGAAATTTCTCTGMTGCTTGTTCTTGAAAATCATTCAAGCCTTATTTTTTCAGTTCTGCTTTGAAATGACTGCATCTGTGAACCATTTCTTTGTAAGCTATTTCTGTTTATGTATCTAAAAACTTCATGTGTCTATTTAACTATACAAAGGAATGTGCCTTTTGGTTTTCTTTTATTTGGCTCACAAAGGTTCTATTTGAACATAACACAAGCTCTAGGTTCATKTACAGGCCCTTAGTTAAACATAGTCATAAGCAGAATAATCCTATCTGAAATTCCAGTAGCAGAATATTGCCAGTCAGCCAGCATTTGCAAAAGCAACTGGATCAAGAGAATAACGCATTTCTTATCTTCAGTTAAGAGCATACATCTGTGATAAAAAGATGACCAAGAAGCCTTTTCTTCATAAATCATCTACATATTTGCATCCTGATCTGAATGAAATTTCAACTATTCAGCTACTTGTTTATTTTCAGCATATCATGTGATTTAAGGTACAAAACATATAGTTATTTAATTTAGCTATTCATGGTTCAACATAACAAAACACGACATAACAAAGGAGCCAAGASAACAAGCATTAGCCATTTTGACAAAGCCTGGACGTGAGGAATTAGTAGGCTGGTATGTCACAGTAAAGTTTGTAAATTTTGATTCTTAAGGAAAAAAAAAACCAAACAAAGCTTTGAATACCACCCGTAAGAYGGTTAATATGTGTCTTATCAATTTTATTTAATTTTAAATGTTATATTTTTGGCKGAACTGGTTTGAAGACAAATGTGAAATTCACAAATTTCTTGTATGTGGAAAGCCTTGAACAAGAAATGGYCTTTATCTACCTGGGACTACAAACATTAATGGTGGAGCTACCTTTTCTGGTTTCCTTGTTTTATACTATATTATGTATGTGCAAACATCTGGTGAAGAGCTAGCTAGCTCCAGGAAAACCTTTGAAGGCTGCTAATTCAAAGGGAATAGATAGAACTGAAATCATCAAATCTGTAAAGATGCATGAATTAGGATGAAAATGAACTGAGACAGACTTTTTTACTTACGCATTTTCCCACACATATGCTCTAGAGATGAAAGTCTTCAGTGTTCTTTGATGAACAGAGGGAAGGTCTGTTCTACCTCAAAGTACACTGGACTCTTAGCAGAATACTTCCAATTTTTTTTAGTCTTCTCTACACTGACTATAACCTTCATAATGAAAATACATGTAACTTCTCATCCAGTTACATGTATTCTCTACTACCAGATTCTTTTTTACTTCAGCACTCTACAGACTTTTTTGTACCCTTAACCTRTTTTCAGGCCTGGCAGAAAATGTGCTATTTCCTTCTAATCTTCCAATTTCTTTTCAGTGTTTCTAGTGGAGTATGAGAATGTTCATTCAGATACGTCAATAAAGTGATCATTTTAAATTCACTCATATTCTGTTATGTGTGAAGGGAAAATTATATGTACTTCCCTTTGTCCTCCTCCTCAACACTCACACCTAAGGACAACARCAATTAGGACAGAAATTATCATTTCTCAATTAAATAATATTTGTGGATCATGCCATTCCCATATCCTTCACAGAATGCTGAGGCCCTGAAAAAAAATCACATTAGTTCTACTGCTGACCTTTTAATAGCCTGAGCTTTTTAATGAGTTATTGAATGCTCTCTCTCAAAACCATCTTGTTCCACAGTCATGTCCAGGCACAGACTACTTCCCTGTTAATCTAGGCACTCTGACCTTCTAAATGCAGGCAAATCCTGTATCTACTAATAATTTGGACTCCTCTTAAAGATTTTTGCAAGAGAAGCCTTTAATCTTACCATACATCTTCTTGGATTTCTTTTTAATCTGCTGCATCTTTATACTTTTGCATTCATAATTAATTGCCCATCCTATTTMTATGATTTTACTAGAAGGTCCACTTCAAAATAGAAGAAAGTAATGGAACTTAAGGTGATTTTTCTTCCTTTTGTTTCTCTTTAGCTATATTTCTTACATTTCCTCAAGGTTTCCTTTCTTCTTAAGCTACAATTTCAACTATCTGTGATAAATGTTATAAAACAAATATTTCAATGAGCATCAATTGGGCAAGCTTCASTCCATATTCCYGCACTTCATGTCATCCCATTMATTTTCTTGTTTTCACTTYRTATCAGGTTTTTAGGTTTTATTTTTGAAATTTCATTTMTTCTGTTCCTCTCCTGTCTCCTTGTTTCCCTTTCTTTCCAGATTTTAGGGATTTCAATGGAAATAATTTTGGCAARTTTTGGTCCTTTTCACTGCTCTTCATTTCATCTCAGTACATTTAGTTGTAGTCACTCCATTTCAAATGTTACTTTTTGTTCAATTTAATTTTTGATTGATGATATCTCCTTTCCACAGTGTTTGTTCAAACTCCATCCTYCAATTTCAATATTTCATTCCTTTTCTTGACTGGAAATAACCCCAAAAATGTTGGTCTACATTCTTCTGAGTAAATACAAAACAAATTTGAAGGAGCACTGGACTTGACAGAAAACAATTGGTACTCAGACCAATTCTTTCATTCTTTATGCTTCTTAAATATGGTCTTTTAAGATAATTTTTGTTCAATGTACAAAACAATTTTTCTGTTTTCCCTTTAGTGTTTGGATTTTATTYTTTTAATCACATTCTCTTTGAAGTTCCTCACAAATTTTCTTTTTGTTTAAGGTTATTGAAGTTAGATTGTTGTAGTAATAACAAAAAATTTACTGGGGCCATTCATTGGCACTGTAGCCTCAGTCAGACTGACCCACAGGCAGGCCAWTAAGTTCTCAGACCCCTGAAAAGTGTGGCTTCAGTAAAGTGCCTACTGAGAGTAGCTTCCAGCCAATCTCCTGAACTGTGCACAGGGGTTATTGGGAAGAGCAGTTTTAATGGAATAAAAGTGTACTAGGAGCTGCAATTTAAATATATTTTTGTCAGTGCCAAGTTCTAGGACACTGTTYAATTTATTACTTATGACATAAATTTAATGGTTARAAAGTGRCARAAGCATTCATCAGCCASAAACCACTTAGGAAAGRCACTTTCTTTCTGTTTGTTTSTTTCTTATRGAATTTAAAGTTTMTTATAGAATTAATGTAACACTGTCTTCATAGGCCAAATTARCAACTCTGAAAATTCTTCCAATAGCATTAATGCATACTAAACCAATTGACATAGTTTTTCACGTCAGTAGCTGTGTTTTATTAATTCTGCAAGTTCTTTTTCTCACTGGAAARTCTCATATACTAAATAGTAGCTTTCAGCAGAGATTTATTAGTAGAGGAAATACATGGATYTTAGAAAAATAATGCAAAGAAGAAAAGGAGGAAAATGGAGGTTTGCCAGAGAAGAACCACTTGATTCAAGGTAACAAAAAAGAAAAGGAATGAGTAAAGGYAATGTTGCTCATTTCTTGTCCTGCCTTGTTGTACAGGCATTTTGTAAAACATGATGTATTTAGAAAAGSAAATAAATAATGCTTATTCATTGGTCCATGAAAAACAAGTTATTTGATTGAACAAAACTAGACGACTCAAGTAATGCCTTTTCTTCTGCCACTCACTAAAGCTGACAATCACCTGGTTTTAGCTATCATTAAATGTTAGCTATCTAGATTAAACTGGTTGTCTGGTCTTCKTCCTCAACAATGCATGGAAAAAGAAGGAAATGGGTAGAACAAGGTGAGAGCATAARGAATCTTTCATCTTTTAAATATTCACAGAAAGGGTCCAATGTTTCCTGCATTTTTGTAAAGGAAACTTCAAAATTAAGTTTAGATTATACTGTGATAATCCCTCTGCAAATGTATAATGTAMAACATAGGTACTAATTATGTATTTAAATTTCATTAACCTTAATGGAATTTAAGTGTGACAGTGATCAAGTTGTCTAATTATTAGCTCTGAAAATGTGTGTATGTATATATATACATATATATATATACACATGTATGTATGTATGTATGTATGTATGTATGTATGTATATAATGGCTTTGGCTCTGTCCAGATTCCAGATATCCTAAGATATTCATAATCTGCTCAAGGGACAGGTTGAGTTTTCATTTTTTCAAAATTAGTTTTGGATTAAAATTTTAAGCAAATTACTTAGAAACCAGTAGGAATCAATGTTGCTGAAAGCAAAACTTTCCAGTTTGATCRTATTTGTATTTTGAAAGTGAAGCATTATTTCAAACTGAGAAAGTAATTATATATGTTTATCTTGACTTAACAAGATTATAGTTTAGTGAATATGTGAAGAATTTTTCCTATGAAAAATGTAGCTTTGAATTAATATAATGAAACTATACACTTTCTATCCAAATTTGAAGTTTTTGTTTAAGGTATCATTTACTTATGAATTGATTTCTTTCTAGGCTTGTCAGACTAGCCTCAGGGAATTTTAGGTTTGGAGCAAACACTATCCAAGGACTGCTTAGTTTAACTGATTTGAAATATAACACAGGAACRTGACCCTAAATCATGTATGTTATAATTGCTTTTGTTTTCACTTGTACTGTTGTTTCATTTTGACATTACACTGAGCTCTCTTCCCAGYGGCAATAAAACTACTAAATCATCTGTTGTGACCTTCAATTCCATTAAAAAAGCTTCCACTCACCTCAATCTCTAAATATAGGATTTTTCATAACCCTGCAAGAAAATAAGACACTACATGCAAGAATATTGTACTCTTTTGTAATTTCATATGCTTTTCTGGTTTCAAGGAAATAACAGACCTTAGAGGAACATTCCTCTTTTTTTGTTTGTTTGTTTGTTTGTTTTTTGTTGTTTTTTAAGGGTTGTTGCTAATTAGATGTTTAAGATAGGGTATTCTGTTTCTCTGTATGTGTTTAGTAACAGTTTCACAAAGCTTCTGTATGAGGCTTATTAATGAAATATACCTGTATAATAAATAAGACTGAGTTCAATGATAGATATTGACTGATTTTTGTCAAAGTAACTACGTAAATTTGACAAATAATGATTAAATTGAGTGCCAGCTACAGAAAGCTAGTTGAGTGTAGCTACTATGAGTAGTCATATGAAAAAATTCAATTATGAAGTAAATGCATTTTTTTCCTAGGGCTTCTACAAMTCCCCAGATACAGAATTTTACGGGTTGGAGAACAAAGAACCCATAAAAATGTTAAAAAAAATACCCTCTATGTATTTCTAAAAAAGAAAACTGTCTAACACATCAAAMTCTTACTGTACAAAGAAGAGGAGTATAATCCTTTCTTGGTGGGACTCAGTAGAAGAACACACACTGATTACAAGGCAAATAATTCACTTTAGCAGTCTGCTACAACTGCTATGTTTTGATATACGTGCTTTTTTTTGGTACAATTCATGTTAGATTGTGTTCTTTTCAGTTCCAGGAAAATAAATGAACCCACTTTGCAGGAAAAAAAAGCCCAAAAAGCATCAAAAAACCTAACCAATTAACAAAACAAATACCTCAACAAACCCTCTAGGTTTAACTGTGTGGTCTGCCATAATTTCATGTGACGTCTTGTCTGACTACATTTTTACTGGTGAGGTAATTATCATTTCAGAGCTTCAAAAGAATCACACGAATTGGTTTTCAATAATCCATAAGACGTTAGAAACATTCTAGAATTTGAAGGCACTGTTTAAAAATGCTTACATATGCATCTTACTTAGCTATTGGCTCACCAGAACAGCAATCTTGGACAAGATAAGGAACAACTTACAAATGAAAAGACGAACAAATAAGTAAAGAACATCAATGAAAATTATTTCAATGAGTATAGTTTATGGACAAAAAAACCAAATAACATCCTTTAGAATTATTTTGGTAACATTTTTGATAAAACCACGGGTTTTTTTTTATTTTGTACTAGGAACAGTTTTGATGTGATTCACTTTCATTGTCACAAGGTACTTGATCTGGTATGTATCAGACATATCTCAGCAAAAGATAGAGTGGAATTTAAGGTGACATTGCTCATGGGGATTAAAAATGACTAAATGATTTGCATCTTAATGTAAATGTAAAACTTAAAGGAAGACATGACACTTTTAAGGATCTTGATTCTTTCTTCTTAACCATTAATTAATTATTCTTAAAAATGAAATGAAAGAAAATAATCCACACATTTCATTTGGAGATGACTCAGGTGTTCGGCAACAGGGAAAAATTATTATGTAGTGCTCTGAGGGCTTTAGTAAGCCTTTTGCAGTAGAAAAAGCTTTCTCCCAATACAATGGCAAGAAAAATTAGTTAATTACAAGTTATATTTTCAGTACAGCAACCTTATCTCCACTGGCTTACAGAAGACTTGTGGTCATTAGGAAAAACAACAAAACACAAGCAACTCGTGACATTATTATCCAATTTGTTGGTCCAGTAGGAATTAAAATGTAATTTCACAGGAGGAAAAAATCAGTATTTCCATATATGAGCAACATGGGATCATTACTTTTGGTTCTAAAATTTCCARTTCTAAATAGCAGTCAAAAATTAAAGGTGCAAAGAAACAGTCATAAGGATTCATGACAAGTTGTTGTTTTGCTTTTTGTTTTTTTTTTTCCTTGAGGGCTAAACCCAGATATTCTGATCTAATTGCTTATTAATAAAAGTTTGCAGGTGGTTCAATGACAGTTTTCAAACACTTAAAGGATGTTAGTTGGAAAACATTATTTTATCAGGCATAGAAAATTTAATTACATTTGTTGGCAGGAAGCAGAAGCTAAACAAAGGTTTTAAATAAGGTAACAGTGCTACAAGAACTATCTTGAAAGTTACAGTGTGAATAAATGCACTGTACATGTTCTTTTTAGTTTATGACTGCAATATCAATTATTATTGCTCAGTTGATAGCTCCTGGGTTATCAGAAAACTTAATTTTTGGCCAAGAAAACGTACTTTTCTCCTCTTTGGCTTTCATGTAATTTGATTTCTTAAGAATAATTTTCCTCTAGTTAGCTCTTTGTTAGCTTTCTTGTATAACTGGACTCTCAAAACAAGATTATGTACACTTCAYTGTCTCAGCTTTCCCTGGTTTCTTAGCATAGCTGCTGATGGATACCTGTCCACTCAGAAAAACTCTGAAGTGTCACTGAAACTGCCTTCTCCAAGACATTCACATATATTGTTAATCTGTAATGCTTTAATTTAATTAACATAAATGACCAGTTTCAGAGTCTATTTATCATTTAGTACCCTTTGCCTTCAGTTTTTCCCCAATAGCAGATTCTTGAATTAAGATTTTTCTAAGCTCGTGCAGAAACAGAATGCTGTATCAGATACAATRTAGGACAAAGGCATATTGAAGGCAGAACTAAATGGTGGCTTCAAGTGTGAACCTAAACACCTCAGAGAGATTGTCAGGATAGTGAAGTTATGCACTTAGCATGAGAAAAAAGGAAGTGGTGATGAAGGAACAGGAAACTGGAAAATTGGAGGAGAAAGCCTCTCCACAGCTCTAGAACAGGCTGAGGAACCAGATTCAGGGGTGTAGTATAACAAGCCTGCTTATCATCTAGAATTTTACGTGTATTGGGTTTGTATGACCAGGTTTTTAGTACAGGGGGGCCACAAAAGCAGCCTCTGTGAGCAGTCACCAGAAGCTTTCTCCATGTCCAGTAGAGYCAAAGCCAGCTGGCTCCAATACAGATGTGCCAGCTGGGGGTTGGTCATTCTCACAGGACACTGAGATGCCCTTGGTCTGTCATCCATATTGAAGACAGAGGCAAAGAATGAGTAACACACTTCTGCCTTGTCCATGTCYCTGCTTRTGAGGCGATCATCCACATCCTGCAATGAGACAATGTTATTTTTACACTGCCTTTTGCCATTAATATATTTGAATAAACTCTTTTTACTGTCCCCAGCATTTCTGTCCAACTTCATCTCCAGTTGAATTTTGGCCACAGTGGCAAGCAGCATGTCTGTATTCTTCCACAAAACCTGACCTTGTTTCCACTTGCACATTTGTCTGAGATCTTGCTTCCACTGAACAAGAATTTTCCTTTTTCCATCTTATTTCCAGAAGAAGAATCTTGTTCGGTCAAGCCAGCTTTCTGCCTCCTCTGCTTGATTTGCAACATTTAGGAATTGCCTGCTCCTGTGCCCTTAGGAGGTGATGTTTAAAAAGTGACCAGCACTAATGGATGCCAGCACATGCAAAAATATTTTACCCAGGGGACTTTAGTTGCTAGTTCCCTGAKCAGCTTGAAGTCTGCTCTCCTCTTGTCCAGAGCTGACATTTTAAATTGAAGTTACAGAAAAACAAGTATTGCACTTTTTTGTTCTCTGTACTTATTYTCTTTCATTCTCCATACTGTAATGCAGCGGGTTATGGAGAGTGTCCTTGTTTTCCCAATACAAAAATACATATCTAAGGCTTCAAAGACAACTTCCTCTTCTTCAGGAGGAAGTTATTTGCTACCCTGTTGAAGCGTAATGATAAATGTTATGCCATGCCTCAGCTCCTGAACATTTTAAGTACACAAAGTAATGTAACCCACTGTAAAATGAAACTGGTGTTTAACTTGACAAGAAGCAATTTTCAGAGATGTATCARTGCCACCCAGGTAGCATGTAATTGTAACTATTATATTTTAGAGTAACATTGAAAATACATCAAATTTGTTGGTGTTGTTCATGTTTTATTTTTGTGTGGCTGAGTTGATAGCAAGTAAGATGAGAACAGCTTGATATAAATATATGGCCTATGTAAATCCACTTAACAAATTTTTTCTTGTCATAGCTAAATTATTTGTTTGTCTCTTGATTATATTATTCAATGTAATAAAATGAAATATATCAGTAACACATGGAGCAAAAACTCATGGAAGAAAACAAATAATTTTCAATTAATTCTGTTTCAACGTGAAACATCAGTTTGACAGAACAAGACATACCATGCTATTGTATGAGATTTAATGTGTGCTTCATTCAGGTGGCTGGTGCCCACATATTTGATTTTAAAATAGAAATCTGTCAGGAGCTGKTTGGATTACTATGCTTAATCTACATTTTATTCTTGGGACGTAATTATATATACTGCATTTATCTACTTTATCAACAATGTCCAGACTAAGAACTTGCAGCTATGTTTCAAACTTTGACTTCTAAAAGCTGCTGAAACGATGTCTTCACACAGAGATACAACCATTAAAGATCTTTGACAGTCCCAAACTGTTTGGTGCAACATACTAGAAATAAACTACCCCACATATTTAACTACAAATTACTGTATGGGTTGTTTGACAAGCTGGGATACCATTTATTGTATGTTTGTGTTTGATAGCAAAATTTTCATTATTTTCACCAGACTTCCCTTTATTTGAAGAGAAGAAGACCTGTAGCCACCTGTTAYCCAATTATCTTCCTCTATTTATCTTTTTGCCTTTTTTTTTTAGATGAGAAGACAAGAAAAACACAAAATCTGTATTATTCTCACAGCAAAAACTACCTTCCACTCATTCCTTAGTGTTACAGCAGTATAACTCTGTCAGAAAACTTATGTTTACCTTTGGGTTGCCAATACACCCAAGTAAATTTTGAAACCAATTTTTTTTTTTTACTGAAAATAAGAAAATACTAGCTTGGTTCTGCAACATATAGGTCATGTCTCTTTGCATTATCCAAGTATTGCATATAATTTCTATTATAATGATTATCAATAAGTAGAATTGAAAAACAATAATAACATGGTTTATCATTCAAAACAATTACATTTTAAAAGCTATTCTGACTGCTTACAAGGAATTCGGGAAAGAAGTCACCCAATGACAAATAAAGAAAAGAGCAAGAAATCATAAAAAATATTAAGATTGAATTGTAATTGCTTGCTACTGTTTGTCTATGTTTTGAAATGTGCTATTTCCCCCCCGAGTTTGTTTGCAGAAATTCACACAGATTGGAGAATTCTAATTTTCAGCATTAAGCAGATTTGATAATGTAAACATCCACAGCAAATTAAACAGCAAAAGGAGAATGAGTTTAAACTCCTGCATTTGAGGAAGTTAGATACAAATACTCAGAGGTGCAGTATTTTTTAAATATGACATTTATTTTTCACTTRCACATTTGTCTAAGACCTGTTGCTTGCTAGTTTGAGTAGTAATAAAATAGATTCTTCAGTTTTGGACATGAGACAATTGTAATGTGATATCTTAGAACTAATATCTATTGTAAGGGATTTTGGTTTCCTTGTTTATTCATTTTGTTTTACTTTTCTTCTTCCAGAGTATTATTTTGTAGGTGCTTCTAGTCTTGTAGATTTTCAAAYGTTCAGCTGCTCWGGTGCACAAGYGGTCGGAGAGCTGGAACTCCTCTYCTGTGAAGAAAATCTGAGAATTGAGGTKGCTCAGCTTGGAGAGGAGAAGCTCTGGGGAGACCTCATTGTAGCCTTTCAGTACTGAAAGGCAGCTTATCAGAAAAATGGGCACAAGAATTTTAGCATGGACTGTTATGATAAGGTGAGGGACAGTGG
>CADDXX010000487.1:66572-126895 GCA_902810485.1 Alauda arvensis
ATTATATTATATTATCTGGGTGGTGAAGCACTGCAACTATTTGACCAGAGAAGTTGTGAATGTTTCATCCCCAGAAATGTTCAAGGTCAAATGGGTCTTTGGGAAACCTGGTTTAGTAGATGATGTCCCTATCCATGGCAAGGGGRTTGGACTGGAGGACCTCTAAAAGCCACTTCTGACCCATCTTATTCTACTTTTCTACAACACTATTTTTCTTCTGTAAAGGTCCAAGGTATAAGTGAAAATATCTGAAGAGCAAATTTGCTTGCAAATCACTTAAAAACACCTACCAATAGAAACAAACATATCCTTATACTTGTTCACTATGAACAACTTACTGCAGGTATATGCTAAAGAAAAAAGGAGCAAAACCCAAAACCCCAGAAAATGCTGACTAGTGTACACTTGCTGCATGATGTTTAGTGGTACCAAGAGTTTATTATAATAATTCTATACTATATAAGGAATCTCTGATACATGTAACATAGGATTACCTTCAGTTTCTTTCTAGCTTAGTTTGAAAAACTTTTCTACCTTACAATGAAGAGATCAGATACTTTATATTGCCAGAAATAGCAGTAATTACTGGAGACACCACTTAATTCCTAGGAAGCATAGCATAAACTAATTGCATACTGCTGCATTTATATTTAACTAACCATGGAAGGCATAAAGCCTTCTACCTTGACTAGTGATTGTATACTACTTGGCTATTTTATTATCTCCATTGTGCAAATAACTTTAGCTTGTCCTCAAAATTCAAGATTTCTTATTCTGACAAAATGAAAATTTTTTTCTTTCCTAATTTTTTCCAAAAAATTATATATACTTATATAATATTATATATATAATAGTATATATACTTATATAATATGGTAAGATAGGTAAAGATAGTATGAGTCTACAAAGAGAGTTGGTGCTAAAGGTAATCTTGCAGCCAATGCATTGCAGCTGTGTTAGTTATCCTAGAGTGGGAACAGCCTTGCCCTCCCAGCTATGGGTGTGATAAAGAGTGAGCTGGCTGGGAGGGAATTTAGTTGCAGTTGGCATCAGATAGAGTCTGTTGCTGAGCTGTGAAGACCCAGATACAGGAGGTTGTGCAAGACACAGACAAGGTAAGGCTTTGTGCCAGGGAMTGACAGGGGCTYRKCCAGGGACAGGATGGAGTGAGCTGGTGCTGTGAGAAGGGAGAGAGAGGAAGGAGAACTGACTGACTGATTGCTGACATAAATGTACAGACCCTGAGAGCTGCTTGGAGCTGCCTTTAGGAAACAAGATAAACTGTTAAACAACAAAGTGCTGGTGTGGGAACMMTTCTGGAAGGTATGAAAGACTTATAAAGTCCTGATACGTGGAACCCTCTGGTGGTTTTTAATGAAGCACCCTAAGTGCAGTGACTGTTTTGACTACTGCAATATAAAAATGGGAATTGGGTACAGCAACCACAACTCCAACCTGGCCATCATTGTCTGAAGTCATGTGGAATCATATTTTTGGCAAAAAAAATAAAGGCTGGTGATTGGACAGAAAATWTGAATTCATCTTGCTCAATTACTGATGCAGAAAAGTGTTAAATAGWCTCTTTCAAAAGCAGATGAAAACCAGACTTTTCACTCTCAAGGAGGGAGAAAAATTGAGATTTTAGACTCTGCAGGGTGAAGAATATATTATGAAAGTATTATTGACCCCTGAGGAAATTAAACTAAAGATGATATGCCATACTTTATTGATTATGTGGTGGAAGTGTGTTCYTGTACACTGGAACTAATTAAATGTCCAGGATGTCAGGAAGAACGAGAGCACATAATTCTTGATAACTGTTAATAAAATTGACCTGGCGCTTAAAATTGATCCTGCATGTCCCTCACTTACCTGCACATTCAGATCAATTTTTGAGAAATTACTCTTTTAAGTCCCTACTCATAATTAATGGCATATATGAACTTTATTTCACTAAATTAGAAAGCAGGATTTTAAAAAAAGGCAGTTTTGGTTTTCCTAGAAATATATAAATGTTTCCAGGGACAGCACATGATATGTGCCAAAATGTTGYATAAATAAATCCTTCACTAACTCTTCAAACATACAAACTAAATACTACCAATATTTTTCTATATTTCTGTGAAGGGATATAGAGGAAAGTAAAACTTATACAAAGTTTTGCAAATCGCTGTTTTGTCTTTCTTTCCAAGAAAAAAAAGTTACTGAAATGAAGCTTTCTTTTCGACACAAGTCAGAGTCTTCCTTTTAAATGTATAGTATTTTAGCTACATTTATACTATTCAGTAAATCAAAYAGAAAGCAAGTTTTCAATTTTGTAACTTTATATCCCTTCAGAGATGTACCTGTGAAAGGTCACACCTTCTTCAGYRTATTTCAAAAAAGGTGATGTGAGAGAGAATAAATCCACCAAAGWCCATTAAGAGTGGGMGACTATGTTAAGTCTCCCACTAGATTTTATAAATTGAGACAGTAATTTAAAACATGAGATTAAATATCTTCTGAAGACTAGGATTAGACAGAAACTACATCAAAAAATTCAATAAAAATTTATTTTCCTAAAGACAGTTGGAATTATTTTTCCTATTACTTTTCTTTCTGTTTTCTGTGAATCTTGCCTGGAAAATGTAATTTTGTATAGGTATATCTGGGTTTTTTTCTCTCAAGTATTTTTAACAAGGTTATTTTTGAAATTTGACAGRCATGTATTTGGTCTACCTAAAACTGCATTTTCCTATATTTATAAAATTAATAACAAGATAATCTTATTCAGTTTTATTTAGAAGGAGACATACATGGAATAATGCCAGTGGGAATGATGCCTTATATTTAAAGGAGGACTCTTTTATTTTAAATTAAGGTTTGTATTTGACTGACCAGGTATTTGCTAAAATATGATAATATTAAGAATATGAATTGCAAGTGAACAACTCTACATATCAGAGAGAACGATCTATTTATCTCATTGATTTCCTAAATTTGCAGTAGTTTTGGTCAGCTGCAATCTTCAAATTTCTGGAATCTCAGTGTATGGTTGAAATCAAGAAGCAGTTGTAAATGTGCAGAAGAACTGAAAATACGGTGCCACACAAAGGGATAGTGAGCACTAATGAACACTAGATTCCCAAGTTTCTGGTGCTAAAATGTAACCGATTTATTTTCAGAAATGGTCATCAATGAGAATCTGAWMTATCCTAAWTATCACTGTGYCTTAAAAGCTAACAAAGGTAAGGAMTGCAATTGCAGCTGCTTACAGCAAGAAAAACTGCTCTAAAGATATTATTTCAGAATATTGCTAGCATGGCACTTCCTCATGRATAATCAAGGATATAAATTTGAGAAAATTATTTGCATGTTGTTATCAACACTTTTTGTTGTAATGACACATTATACAAACATAATACATGGGCCAAATATATGACAAGCTACTTAAAAGAGCTAGGGATTTTTTAATAAAAAAATGTTTCATTAAAATTGCTTTTAAAATTTTTAATAAACTGAAATTATTGTAAGCTTGAAAGTGTTTTAATGGTCACATTAAACAGACATTTAAAGTAGGCACTTAAATTATATCTTGTTCAGAAGAACATACACAAAAAAGTCTACATGAAATGTAGATATATTGTAGATGCAATTGCAGCCAGAGAAGAKGGGAATGRGAACATGTGAGAAGAACAATTCTGAAGGTACCAAGGTCAGTGGAGAAGGAGGGACGGGAGGTGCTCCAGTGCCAGAGTTTAGAATTCCTCTGCAGCYTRTKGTGCAGCCYGTGGTGAGGCAGCTGAGCCCCTGTAGTCCACGGAGGTCMATAAGGATGCAGGGATCCACCTGCAGCCTGTGGAGGACACCCATGTAGGAGCAGATGGATGCCTGAGAGGTGGCTGTGACCCCACGTGAGCCCAGCAGGGACATGTACACCCRCAGAGAGGAGCCTGTGCTGGAGCAAGGTTTCTTTGTAGGAATTGTGACCTGTTAGGGACCCACTTTGGAGCAAGCTTTTATTGAAGGACTGCGTCATGATAGTCACCCATGCTGCAGCAGTTCATGGAAAACCATTGCCCATAAGCCCYATTCCCTGTCTCCCTGCCCTGCTGGCAAGGGATGTAGAGATGAGAAGGAGGGAGRGGTGGGGRAAGGTGTTTTTAAGGTCTGTTTTTACTTCTTGTTATCTTGCTCTAATATTTTTAGTAATAAATTCAATTAATATCTCTAATTCGAGTCTGTTTTSCCTGTGACAGTATTTGGTGAGTGATCTCTCCCTGTCCCCATCTTAGCTCATGAAGTCTGTGTTACATTTTCTCTCCCCTGTCCAGCTGCACAGGGATGTGAGAGAGAGGCTTTGGTGGGTGTCTGGYGTAAGGACAGGAACAACTCTACGAGGTCCAATCCAGACCATTCTGTGATTAATTCTGTGCTATCATTTCTCTTTTACAATCAGAATAGTTCMTCTTAGGACCTAAATTCACTCTGAATTTTATGGTCATTGTCAATGGTAAAACCTCCAGGTATTTAAGTTGAAACTATTTTTAGGTATAACATTCTCTTTGTACTCATTATAGTAAGAGTTACAATGTTTTGTTGCATTCTGATTATTGATACCTGAGTAAAAAGAAATATAAATTATAATGGTAAATGGCAACAGTAGTAGTAACTGGAAAAAGAAATAGAAAACAAAAATTAAAAAAAAGATAAAAGACTGGTAACTACAATTCCCAACATATTGTGCCTGCTGGTTTCTGGTTATGAAGCTAATTGTATGGAGAAATTAGCTTACAGTGTTGAGCTAGAAATTAGTTCAATTTTTARTGTTGTTTTACATGCTTTTCTAAAGGGTTTTAAAATATAATGTCTCTGCAGTGATTCTTTTATCTATTACTAATATTTATATTCAGTACTAGCTTGAATATATATTGCAATTATATATATTAGATTTTTTTACATTACAAAGAAAGCAGTACTGTTCAAGTCTAAATCCTGTTGGAAAATAAAGCAAAAGTGCAAAAAGAGATGAGAAGGGACACAGCCAGGACAGCTGACCCCAACGGACCAGAGGGATTTCCCAMACCATATGGCATCTTGCTCAACAAACAGAGCTGGGGGATGAAGGGGGAARGGGGGGCCTTTCAAGTGATGGCATTTGTCTTCCCAAGTGACCACTGTGCGTGATGGAACCCAGATTTCTTGGAGATGGCTGAACACCTGCCTGCTCATGGGAAGGTGTGAAACAATTCCCTGTTTTGCTTTGCTAGTGTGTGTTTTTGCAGCTTTCGCTTCTTAATCTGTTTTTTAACTCAACCCACAAGTTTTCTCACTTTTACCCCTCTGAWTCTCTCTCCCATCCCAGTGGCAGGCAGTGAGCAAATGGCTATGTGGGGCTTAGTTGTCAGCTTGGGTAAACCASAGCAGTATGTCAGATGAATCAGATCTTATAAAGGAGATTTTGTCATCCTCTTCCAAGGAAACATGTGAGGACTTAGAGAGCATAAGGGATAATGGAATTATCAGTGACTGAATATTATTCACTGTTATTTATTTATCATGCTACTATGCTAAGTAAAAAATACAAGCAAAAAACATTACTGGGAATTCAAATGTGAAGTAGGAGTGAGTCTGGCAAGTGTATTCTCATCAAATATATGACAAGTTTCTTGTCATAAATTTACATTTATAACTATTTAATAACAATGGCAGAATTCAAAATCATCAGATTTTGTTAAGTATGGATGGTTAACTTGAGGTACAAGAAAAAATATTGAAGTTTGAACAACTGAGYTGTGATATAAAAATTTAAAACTTACTGTATAGTAATTTTTTTGTTCTRTCTTAATAGTGTTGAATCATATTATTGTGGTATCAGTCCAGTATGAAAGGTGTTAATCAGACAGAAGAAATAGACTGTTTTGCAAGAAAATGGCTTGAAATKCGGTGAAAGACAAAAGTCTTCTCTCTAACAGTTAATATTTGAAGTTGAAGGAGTACATCTGTTACAGCATTTTTATATGTAGTTTTAGAAAATATTTATACTATTTATAAATACACTATTTAGCTTTTTCATTGAAGTAAAGGACATTTCTGAAACAAATTTATTAGAAGTCATTTCACATATTACTACATTGCACTACTAGGTAGTCGCAAATTAGTTATTATAACGAAATATGAAATTATTAATATAAAAAAGCTCTCACTTTTTTGAAATGTAGATTGACAGCATTTTGAAATATTCAATCCAATATACTTTAAGTAGGGAAAGAAAAGAGATAGACTAACATCATATAACCAGAATAAATTTGAAACAATAAATATSAAACAGATTGAAGTCTAGTTCTTGGAAGCACGTTGAAAAATCAGTGATCCACTTTTCATCTGTTATATAACAATGGGAAAGGCCAAGATAACACTCTGGAAGCACTGTTGGTTTGGAAAAACAGGCAAAGAAAAAAAATTTAGATAGAAAACAGTAGAATGGTAAAGAAAGAAAAATTTAATATGAAAACACAATGAAACTGTGAAGGACTTTGAAGATAATAATGAGAAACTACCTGCAGAAATGAGAGATGAGTCAGAAAATTTGTGAAATGGGGCTGGACAGCCAATAAAAACTTAGCCATCTTCATTTTAGAATGCCTGATGGGCTGTCTTAGAGCAGTATACTGAGTACTAGAAAATATCAACATAGAGGAAAACATTTTTTGTTTTAGTTTTCTCTTATTAAGCTTTTTTTTAATACTTAAATGAAATTAAGAAATAGTTTTTAGTTTTTATGTAATGCAGATAACCTAAAATAGACAGAGAGCCTATGATTTCCATGCATATGATAAATACAAAAAAATGGAAAAAGTAATGGGCACTTCTGTCTGTAGCATATTCACACCAAGCTGACAGTGAACCATCCAGAAAGAAACGTCAGACAGGCTGAGATGGATGATAGCCCAAGAGAGAAGATGTCAGGTAAGAGAGGATATGAAAGAGAGCWTCAATACAGAGAAAGTCAGGGCAAAGATTTAGTCAGTGGATCTGAAGATAAAAGGGAGAATGGATGTAAAAATGGCAGAGAAGGTAATAGACAGACAATGTATTGTTTTTGTTTGTTTTTATAAAAAGCTTATATTTAGAAATTGAGAGCATGTATACCACAGGAAAAAAAAACTTGAGCTAAGTCTTAAAAAAAGAAACAGGAGGAGTAACATATTTAATAGAGTCCTAGGAGTTGGAAAGAATAAAGAATTTGCAATTTTAATTATTTTTATGTTACTGTATTTGTATTTTAATTTTTTTCAAATCTTTCTGGAAAATCACAGAAACATGCTTCCATGAAGAAAGAATCTCTAAGACCAATATCTTATCTATCCTTCCTGCAATAAAACTGCTTTGAATTTACTTTTATGTAAATACTTTTTATGTATCCCTATTAATATTGCCTACCAAGAAAGATTAACATTATTGGTAGTAACAAGTTTTGTGATTTCTCTTTTTTCCAGGAAAAAGCAAGACTGGAAAATAAGTAAGAAGGGGAGATAGAAGAAGAATCAAGGGCTAACAACTCTTCTTATTCTAAAATGGAGATTGRTTTAAATGAGACTATATAAGGTTATTTGAAATGAGTAAGAATATTTGAWCCTTGAGGTGTTTTGTAACCATCATTTCCTATGTTCCCATATTTAAGATAGACTATTTTGACCAAGTAGAAATTGAAGAAGAAATCAAAACAAATACCAAAATTCCCCTTCCCTAACCCAGTTGAATGGAATGAATGGAAAATTAGATTTTCAGTGCACCTTCCTGTAAGAGCTATCCTTAAATTCTGACAACCTTTGTTTAGCAACAATCCTTCCTCAGCACCCAGTCACACGCATAAGTAAAAATTTAATTGCAGTTTTGTTGGTTTCAGTTGTGGTAGAGTGKTTTTTTTCACAGCAGTTGGTATGAGGCTGTTTTGGATTTATGCTGAGCATAGGGTTGATAATACAGAGATGTTTTTGTTATTCCTAAGCAGAGCTAACATAGAGCCAARGCCTGTTCTGCTWYTCTACACTGGGGAGGAAGTTGTTGGTGCATGGGAAATTGGGAGGAGACACAACCAGGATGGGTGACCCCAACTTAGTAAAAGCATGTTCCAGACCATATGGCATYATGCTCASCATAKAAAGTGGGGARAAGAAGKAGGAYRTGGTGGRTGTTTGGAGTGATRGCATTTGTTTTCCCCAGTAAYYATTACRTGTGATGAGTCCCTGCTCTCCTGGAGAYGGCTGAACACCTGCCTGCCCGTGAGGGGCTGTGAATTCATGCTTGTTTTTCTTTTTTTGTGTTCATGGGTTTCACTTTCTCTATTAAACTGTTTTTATCTCAGCCCATGGCTTTTCTAACTTTTGCCCYTCCAGTTCTCACCCTAAWCCTGCTGGTGGGGGAGTCAGTGAGCAGCTCTTTGGTGTTTASCAGCTGGAGTGAAACCATGATGCAGGTTAAAGCTGCAAATGAAAATATGTAGTGTCTAGAAAGYGAACTAATGATGGGCTGAATGGCTATTTTTCTGCTAATAGTCTCAAAGAGGATAATTATCTGACCTATCCCCTTTACAGAGAACTCTAGTATGAAGGTGTTGAATAAATAAACCTACTTTCCTTGAATATTTCTGGCCATGAATAAAATGTGTGATTTTGTTTCTGCTTTTTAAAGCAAAAAAAGACCTATGTTTTCATCTCTAAGTAATGGTTATTCAATCACCTCACACATTTAAAATTCCTTACTGACAATATCTGGGCTTTATTCACACCTCACAGATCATGGAAGATGAAATTCTATACACATGGAATCCAATACAGTAACTTCTGCACTGTCAAATTTCTGCAATTGATAAAAATAGATTAAATCCAGTGATTTCCTGCAAAACTGACACTCATTAAAAATATCACTTCTATATGGGAGCTCTTTGACCACTAAAGACATATTATGGTTTTCATGTCATGACCACAGTAGAAGAGATAGATAATCTATCTATTTATCCATATGAGTATATATATGTTGTTTTTCACAATTGGTTCATAACCTATTTMTAAGATGATATTWATTCRCCTGGRCAATCACACTTRCCTAGTAATATCTCATGGTTTGTCTTTGAGTGATAGCTCTGGGCTGGAATTTGATACCCAGCTTTCAGAAGTTAACTCTGTGAGCCAAATCAAGATTTCTTAGAGTATATTAAAACACCTGTTATGTTGCTGTGTTCCAAATATATCCTCAGTCACTGATGCTATACATGCAAACTGTCAAGAACAGACAGAAAAAACCCTACGTTTCAATATCTTGACTGATAAATTAGCATGTGATCAATATGATACCCCTCCGAGGTATCATATTGCTACAGCAATTTTGTTCTACAAATGATTAATTCAATAAAGCATCAATAATATTTTTGCTAATATCAGAGATTACAAATAAGAATGTTTTATCTGAAAGGTCTGCGGTATCTTTTTTACTATTTCAAACAACTTCCAGTTATCCAGGAAATAATAGAATGGTTTCTTTACCACYACAGATTTGTCTTTATATCAGTAGCTCATTTGTTATTGGTGAAGATTGATTTTGTCTGATTACTTTCTCTGTAGTTGATAAGAATTCTGCACAATTTACCTTTTATTTTTGCTGTAGGTGAGAAACTGAAACTCCTTTTTGCTGCCATGGTAACTTTATTTTATAATAGCATTCCATTTYGGCTTTTATACTAAATTTGCTCACAATGTAGGAGGAAGAAGAAAGGAAGAAAACTGACATGAGAACAAGAAAGTGAGGATAATTAAAAAAAAAAAAAAAAGCAGCCAAATATTCAAAATTAAGAGTGGGTTCTTTCAAGTTTTCACTCAGGAGTGGAGGGGGGGAGAACCCCATGTAAAATTCAATATTAATGTTTTATTTGACAATATTTACAATTAATATGAAAAGGGTCTTGTCTTGTTAGACAGAAAATTTCATTCAGATATCTATCTAGCCATCAAAATGAAACATGAGAATAAGAGATAAAACTAGTCAATAATGTAAAATAATGAGAAGAAAGAAACTAAAATAGCCATATTTGAAAGGTTCCAGTGAAAAGAAAAAGTTGCAAAAATATTCAGAGATCCTGTTTTGATTTTCTAGATACTGTACTGTTTTAGTTACAAATTCTGACAAAATAAGATCATGGAGTCATAACAGACAATGAAAATGGTAATTCATAGGTCTTTTTCAATTGATTTTAGAGGCATTTAATGCAATCTATGGCATGCACTTTACAAAAAATGTTTGAGCTCAAATAGATGCCTTAAATGTACATTTCAATTAGAATTTCTCTTGATAACTACTATGAAATAATGAAAGGAACAATAGTTCAGAGGTCTTAATACTAAAATAAGCAGAGGTAAATATTCCAGGGTTTGTTTTTGTCTTTTTTTTTTTTTTGTGGGGAGGGGGTGTTGNATTGCTTGCATATTGGAAATGAAATTGAATTATCTTTACCAATAAAGCAACATTAATTTTCCCAGTGTGGGATCAGATTGTGTAAAACCTATGAGTTTCAAGAGCCATCTATAATAAACCATTTGGTCCTGCTTARAGAGCTGATATGCCAGATATGGCTCAACTTTTAATAGAGAATTTTGCCAACCAAACCACAAATAGATTGTGACTGTTTTCTTTAGGGAARACAGTCCTTTTCCTAAAAAAAGATACTATGACAGCTATAGTTTGCAGTGTGGAGAAGAAAAGTGTTGTTCCTGTTAATTCTATGGCATAACAGACGTTTTTTGTTTAAAGAAAATAAGTCAATATCTTTCTCTGCAATTGTTTCTTTTATGGCTTTAATTAACCATTTGCTAATTCTAAGCAAAGGAACAATAAATGAAACATTTCCAAATGTGGACTCTCAATTGTATCTGTTGAGAAAATGCTTTCTTTCGTTGTGCAGAAAACTTCTGGTTATAAAGTTGAGCAAACGTATTTTTTAGGRTGATGGACAAATCACAGAAAATAGTTCTGGTCAAACTGAATGTGCTACCCATGACTCAAACAAACAAAAATGCACACACGCGCAAATCTTTACAAAGGATATTTACACATACTGTCTTGATGCCTCATATCACTGATGGAATSGCATGGCATTTCTGATTCTTTTTTGTAATAGAAGTAATTAAATCTTTCCAGCTTTGCATTTTCCCTAGTGCTAAATTAATTATATCTACAGCAARAAAAAAATTAATTCAAAAGTTTCATTTGGGTGTCACATTGTTTCTATATTTCTGGAACATTTCCTTCCACACAAGTGTACTGAGATTYTTATTATTTTTATTTTAACTGGGCTTACTTTAGACAAATTCAGTCTATATTTAAAAATATCTTCCATTCMTCCAAAAATGCATCTTTTTATATTTAAGTATCTGAAAGAACAASCAGATAAATAAGAAAATACTTGGATCTAGGTGTAAACACAGTACTACCAGAACCTCCTTGTCACTTCCAGATGAATCCAAGGTTGATCTGTTTTTTTTTAGATTCTCAGAACAGTGTCACCAGAGAATTGCATGTAATATTTGGAGCATACACTACTTCAGGGCATGAATGTTCTAAAAATAAAAGCTGACACTATTGTAGTGYGCTTAAATGTGATTGACAAGAGCAGTGAAGTCATAAAGAATAAGGCAAAATTGTTATGACACTAAGCAAGTTGCTTAAACAATGACTGAGAGTTGCATTTTTATTCTGGCATTTTTTCCCTATGCATCCCAAAAATGGTCACTGTGTCACATACCTAAAATTTTATCTTTCACTGAAAAGTGCATAACTATTCTTTAATATTCATTAAGACAGAAGTTCCAGGATTTGAATGCTCTCCTTGTATTATAGTGAATTTTTCATGGTTCCCAAGAAAAGGAGTGAGCTATACCAGATASGGTTAAAAAAGACCAAATAAAGCCTCAGCACTTTGCTGAGTTGTTTAGACTCAACTTGAATTGTTAGTTTCAATGACAAATGCCTTCCTCAAGGAGAAAAGTTGGTGGGGYTTTGGGATGTTTTGGGAGTTTTTGCTGATTTTTTTTTCTGTATGGCCTAATATATTTACATTCTGTGATGGTCCTGAGAACCTCCTGTGTGGTTTTTACTAGACCTTGRTGTTTTAACATAAATTAAAATGTGGGGAAATTAGATCCAGACTAAGACAATACAGGTTTTCTTTTTAACACTGACCAGGTTCCAGCTRGAATAGTTAATTACTTTTCAATATCTGGTACAATGTTGTGTTTTTGGATTCAGAATGAGAAAAATTTTGGTAACACGGTGATGTTTTGCTTTTGTTGAGTCCTTTTTAATCCTAAATCAAGGACTGGGGGTTTTTGTGTGTGTGTGAGAGGTAGAATATATTTGGTTTGTGTGGCCAGGTTTTGGTAGTGGGAGTGACTTCARTGAGAAGCTGCCAGAAGCTTTCCCTTGGTCTGACAGAGCCAATGCCAGCTGCTTCCATGACGAATCCTTTACTGTCCAAGGCCAAGCCAATCAGAGATGGCAGGGATATCTCTGCAATAAAATATTGTCATAGTTTAAGAAACATATTTYTGAGTCTTATGTTCYCACTGAAACACTCCAAACCAYGTGCCACTCGATCTTTCTGCCTCCTGTTGCAGTGAGCCGAAGACAAGACATTGGAGGCACAAAAGATAAAAATCAGTGTTTGAGATAAAAACTATTTATTGAAAACAGAAATAAAATAAGACAATGAACAGTAACAGCAGCAATGCTAATGACAAAAAAAAAAAAAGGTGACTGAATCCACACACTATTGCTTATCTCCCATGGAAAACCCCTGACAGTGTCTGACTGCTCCCTCTACCAGACTACATGGCCTAAAAGGGAGCTCTTTCCCCTTCTCTGGAAAATGATGTGAGGTTGTATAGAACGAACTCCAAGTCCTAGTCGTGCCCCATTCTGGCTACAACAAAATTTAAGCCTGTCCTGGCTGGAAGCAGGGCACATTTAAAGAGAAAAATGAAAGATACAGTGCAGAAGTATTGTTCTCGGAGAAGAGTGAGGTGAGTCTGTGTGAGATGAACAGCTCTAAAGACACCAAGGATGGTGGAGAAGGGGGGCAAGGAGGTGCTGTAGGTGCTGTTGCTGACATTACGCTGCAGGCCGTGGTGAAGCAGCTGTGCCCCCACAGTCCATGGAGATCCACAGGGATGCAGAGATCCACCTGCAGCCATTCAGGAGACCCACACTGGAGCACATGGATGCCTGAAARAAGGCTGTGACCCCATGGGTAGCCTGCACTGGAGCAGGCTTCACGTGGGGATCCGCAGGCCCATGGAGAGATAAGTCCATGCTGGAGCAGGTTTCTTGACAGGACTTGTGATCCTCTGTGGGACCCACRCTGGAGCAGGCTGTTTTGGAAAGACTGCACCTTATGGAAGTATGGTCCATGTTGCAGCAGTTTGTGAACTGTGGCCTSTGGAAAGAACTCACATTGCAGAAGTTCATGGAGAACTGTTCCCCATGGAAGAGACCTCATGTTTGAGCAGAGGAAGTACTCTTCTCCCTGGGCAGTGGCAGAAACAAACTGTGATGAACTGACTGTAACCCCCATTCCATTACGCCCTAAACTGCTGAAGGAGAGGAGATAGATAGAAGGAGGGAGGAGTGAGGAAAATTGTTTTAAAGCTGCTCTGATTCCAATTGATAATAAATTCAATTAAAGTCTGCTTTGCCCTTGATTGATAGTAATCAGTTTGTGATTTCTCCCTGTCCTTATCTCAACTCATGAACCTTTCCTTGCATTTTCACTCCCTTTCCCAGTTGTRGAGGGGAGTGATAAAGCAGCTTGGTGGTTACTTGTTGGAGCCCAGGATATCCCTTTGAATGCCCTGGGTYGTCCGAGATCCTCTCAAGAGATCCGAGGGTCCTGGCACAGAGTCAAAAATACCAGTGCCTTTGATTTTAGCCCCTGGAGAAARATGCCAACTTTGAAAGAGGAACTGCAAGCCACAAGAGTGTAATTAGAATGATAGTTAATATATCACTGGCTGAAAAGTAGAATTTCTGGATTTTTAGTAGAGAAGCAAGAGGACAAAGATGGAGGAATTTGGGTGTGTCTTTGTTGTTCTTCTTCTTTTTGTCCTCCATCTTCTGCTGTGGTGATGGCCTTTTTGGATTGGACTATGGTAGATTTTCACTGTCTAACATAGGTCATAGGTATTGGTGATTAAAAGAAAACATTGTTCATGTAGTTTTTAGTATAAAAGATAAACTTGCCCTTGTGGGACGGGCAGATCTGGCTTCCTAACCTCCTGCACAGACCGCGCTGGGCAGAAAGAGAATGTAGAGACAACAGAAGAATAAGCAACCTTCAAAGACAGAAGCATGGACTCCAGCTCTCCTTCTTGGTGTGGGGGCTGGGAAAAGAGACTTTTTTTTTACTCTCAGGGTTCAAATTATATAGAAACCTGAGAGTTACCTGGCATCCAGACAGGGTCAGCCCACCATAACAGCATTTGTAGGACAGTGGCAGTTGTGATTGTGGATTTTATAAAAAAATAGCAACCTATATGTAACAATTTATATTTGATTATTGCAGGAAGTGTTCATATTTACATATAAAAATACGCACAGATAAATGTGTGGTAGGAAAAATGTTTGGAAAAGATAAATGGGRAAGGAATTGAACTCCAGTTTATTTTAATTTAGTAAAACTAAAACTTTCCATTAACATATCTCCTTCAGGTTTTTGCATTTCATTCTCTCACATGTTGCTAGTCCCAGAGCTATAGACAGCTGAAATGTCCATTTAAAACTTTCTGTTCATAATTCGATACTACMAGAGCAAGCAGCACCTGCTGATTCCCAGGGTACACCAATAAGTGCAGTTTGCAGGCTGGAACAGCTGGCACYACTATTTAACACGATCAGGATTTACATTTAAAATGTAATCGGTATTATATTATRTTTCAGCAAGTACTTTTCATCATGTGACCATCTGTTTCTGCAGTTGCAATTTTGTGCTTCCCTTGATAGCTGTCCTCAGGAAAAAAAAAAATCAAACCCAAACTAACTGAAAGTCATGCTGGGTATCCTACACTTAACCACTTTACTGAACAATAAGAAACACCACTGAATATGTGGTTTAGTCCCGATGGGCAGCTCACACCACTGTCTTGGTTTGGAAAGACCGGCGTCTGCCAGGGAAAGCCAGAACCTCCTGTAGAATGAAAAATGTAAACCCTCTCCCTCTGAATTACTATTATTTGAAATTAAGGGGCTTTCAGGCAAAGACATGGAATACGAATAACAATTCTCTACTAGGAATATTAAAAGTGAAAATGTGTTAGTAAAAAAAAAAAAATCACTGACAGAGTGAGAATAAAACCTGACACCCTGTTGGTCAGGGTATGTGGYAGAAGTCCAATTAGAATTGTGGCTCCAGTCCTCCTGGAGTGACTGATGTGGTTCTGTTGAAGCAACAAAGGGTGTAATTTTCCTCTGATGGTCCAGTGATGGTGTAGATGGGTCCAGTCCTCCTCTGGGAATCTAGTGGAAAACCAGAAGTCCTAGTGTTCTGAATTTCWGATTTTATCCAGGTGGGAATGCWTGGCTACTCCCACTGGATGGAGCATCTCACAATGGGATGATGTAMTTKTATCAGTCATGCAGTGAGCCTTAATGGCCCATTAACAGCAGATATRCCCCTGGAGGGAGGATGGGCCATGGAAGAGAYAAAGAACACTGCCCYACCTGGTTTAAACAGCTGGCCCATTARCAGAAGACACCCACTCCTTCCCCCCCAGAGTTATGACGAATGGGTCATGGAAGAGTTAAAGAAAACACCTCCCCAACTCTTTTCAACAGATGGCAATAAAATACATACTTTTGGTTACATCTTAYGTTGCAACCCAAGACAATCACACAGCCACTTGCTCACTTGCCAAGTGGCATAARGAATAAAATCCAAAGGGTAAAATTGGAAAAATTTAAGGGCAATAGTAAAGCTAGTTTAACAAATTACCAAAAGCTGTGCATGCAAGCAAAGCAAAACAAGAAATTTATTCACTTCTTCTCATGGGCAAAAAGCAGGAAAGCCAGGCTCTATCACATGTGACCGTTACTTGGAAAGAAAACGCCATCACTCCAAACATCCTCCCTTCCTACTTCTTCCCCTAGCTTCGGTTTGTGCCACCTGTCACTCCTGTGATCCTTCTGAAATCCTTGTGCATCCCCAGCATGTGTAGTGGTGGGACAGCACAAGAAGCAGGAAAGGCCTTGATGCCTTATAAGCACTAAATAATTAAAAAATGAAGGCATTTCTGTGCTGCCAACACTGCTCTTTTGACAAATCCGAAACATTACACCATACAAGCTAGATGAAGAAAGTTACTCTTCTATCCCAGCCAAAACCAGTAAACTTAAGAACACTGGCTTCTTAAATATCTAAGGGTATCATAAACATTTCACAAACAGACTCAAACAATATTAAATAACTAAGTTGAAAACAAACWTTCTGAAACTTACCCATTCATAGCATCAGAAAATTATAAATAAACAGAACCCAGAACATTGGCCATGAAAGGTTGACAGACAGAAGTGGTCCAGTATCACTTATAAGTTATTTCCGTACTATGACACATAGATAATTTGGATATGCTCTTGGGAAGTGGAGAACATGAATATGAGTCCTCTTAGAGAGAAGATGATTTCTGTTACTGGAAAGAACTATAATCAGTAATCCATTGGCCATYAGGGGTAAAATGTGCTAAGTGACAATATCACAATTTCAAAAGAAAAAGTGTTCTTTTTTTTAAAGCCAAGTCATATACCCCAACTCTAAGAGTATTATTACAGAGTAAATGAGGTTTTGGCTACAACACTCTAAGGTTTGAAGGGGAGATCACTATTAACTCTAACTGTATAGCAGAAATGCCAACAAAATTCTGAAACTGAACGAAATAAATTGAAAACCCAATATATGGRTCAGTATGCTAAGACCCCATTAATTGAAATATAACAAAACCATCATATTTTTAGCAATGTTCTTGACTCTGGAAAAAAAAATATAAAATAATTAATTTTTTTAATATAATGCAGAAAAGTAGTTTCCTGTACTGCTTCAGTCGCTTGCAGATGACAATAAGCTGGGAACAGGTATTGATCTGTTGGAAGGTAGGAGGGCTCTGCAGAGAAACCTGGAACAGTTGGATGGATGGGCAGAGTCCAATAAGATTATGTTTAACAAGTCCAAGTGCTGAGTCCTGCATTTTGGCCACAATAACCCCCTGCAATGTTATRGGCTRRGGATGGTGTGGCTGGACAGTGCCCAGGCAGAAAGGGACCTGGGGGTGCTGGTGACAGCAGCTGAACATGAGCCAGGGTGTGCCCTGCTGGACAAGAAGGCCAACAGCATCCTGGTCTGGATCAAGTGTGGCCAGCAGGAGCAGGGAGGTCATTCTTCCCCTGTACTGGGCACTGGTGAGGCCACACCTTGAGTGCTGCGCCCAGTTCTGGGCCCCTCAGTTTACGAAGGATGTGGAGACACTGGAGCGCATCCAGAGGAGGCAACAAGGCTGGTGAGGCTGGAAAACAAACCCTGTGAGAAACAACTGAGGGAGCTGGGGTTGTTTAGTCTGGAGAAAAGGAGACTCAGAGGTGACCTTCTCACTCTCTACAACTCCCTGAAATGTGGTTGTAGTCAGGTGGGGGTTGGTCTCTTTCTCCAGGCAGCAACTGACTGAACGAGAGGACACTGTCTTAAGCTGTGTCAAGGGAAATACAGGTTGGATATTAGGAAAAGTTTTTCATGGAAAGTGTGATAAAGTGCTGGAATTGTCTGCTCAGGGAGGTGGTGGAGTCTTTAAACACATCCCTGGATATGTTTAAAGAAAGACTGGATGTGGCACTTGATGCCATGGTTTAGTTGAGGTTTTAGGGCATGGGTTGGACTCGATGGTCTTGAAGGTCTCTTCCAACCTAGTGATTCTGTGATTCTGTGAAATTACTTCACACAACAATTGTATGTGTGAATCATTAATACAATGAAATTATTGTATTAATCCCGACAAAGAAATAAATAACTATTCTGGTCTTCAGTAAGCAGGAAAAGGGAAAAGTTCTATCAGAGCATTACACTCCTGTTCAGAGTGAGATATTCTGAGAGTGGCTAACCAGTGACAAAGTCTTGCTGGCTGCCTACAATTTGTGTTTTGAGGTAATTTTGGTGATGCTGCAGACTGACACAGACATTGYATAGCAGTAATTTTGTGGTAGCTCWGGTCTGATCCCATAGACTGAATGTCCTTTAGTAACYGGAGCATTAAATGGTACTTTTTGGTGCCTCTTTTAATTTGATTTCAGCCATGACRAGTGGAGGAAGTTGAGGGATTTTCTTTGAAAGCACAATTCTGACACCAAAAGGGAAAAAATTAACAGATCTGTATATATGAAAATACCTTTAATGCTCCTCTTGTAAAGCCAGAAATTTATTACTTTTGCCGTATTTGAATTTTTTAGTGTCTGTAACAGTATTCAGAAGTTTGAGTCTGATTAAAGTTGGGCTATAATAAAAATTGGAAAAAAAATCAAAGTTTAGAAAAAGAAAATATCATTTTATTGAATAACTCTTAAAAACCCTGTAAGAAGAAAATTGCTTCATTTTGATTATTGAGGTTTTAAAAATTTACCTTCATAAGAAAACTTGGCTGTATCAAAGAYTGATGGCTCAAAACACGAGAGAATAGTATGGTCATCATAATGCCTATTTTTTATGGTATGTTATTCACACCACATTTCCAAAGCTTCCTGTGGCAACTACATTTGCTATTTGCACAGTGGACAGCTTGCCAGGTTTAATTATAATCCACATGCAATTACAAGTTAGTTGTTGAACAAACAGGAGAATCTCAGTGAATGTATAATTAAGTGTTTGTTATATTAAAAATTGATTTTAGGGCGAGTAAGGGATTATTTTCTTTATTTCATTAGAGTGGTGATAACATTTCTATTTACCTATAATGAAATGTCTTTCATGGCYTTCCATAATGGCTCTTCTGCCATTTTTCACTTCTTCTGCAAATTCCTTAAAATTTAAAAGAAAATATAAACATTTAGATTATTTTAACAAAGACCAAGAAAAAAAAATAATGTGCAAATATATAAATAATCAAGTCCCCAAGCAACAAAACTCGTGCATGATTCACCATACTGCATGTGCTGCTTTATTTGGAATTTAGTCTTCAGGATTGCAGAAAAGGGTATAAACAGTATCTCTTATTCAATGGCTAGGAATGCTCAGGTAGGGAAAACAAATATCTGCCCCAAGGTCATAATTGCTTCTGCTGAGAACTGGAAGAAATAGTTTTTGTCAAGTTTCCCCTTCCCAAAAGCGAGACTTTGGGGTTTTATACTGAAAAACAAATGGATTTGTATATATACTAAATACTATATTAGTATTTACTCCATAAGAAAAGTATCCTGAAATTCTGCAACTTTTAGCAGAAAATATCTCTTGAAGATTAAAAAAAAACATTAGAAGAGTTGCCTGATAGATCTAAATTAGCTCATGAAATATAAGTGGACATTTACATTCAAAAAAAAATTGCAAGTGTATATAGAATGACTCATAGAAAATTATGGGGTTGGAACGGACCTTAAAGATCATCTACTTCCAACCGCCCTGCCATGAGCAGAGACACTTTCCCACTAGACCAGGTTGCTCAAGGCCTTATCCAACCTGGCCTTGAACAATGCCAAGGGAACTCACAAACTCCCTGAGCAACCCATTCCAGTGTCTCATCACTCTCAAAATAAAGAATTTCTTCCTAATATCTAACCTAAATTTTCACCTTTCAGTTTGTACCATTACTCCTTGTACTCNCTTATAAACCCCAGTTTGGAGCCGCCCGAGGCTTTTTCGGGCTGGTTTTAGGACAATAAAGAKCCTAAGAACCCCCCGTAAAAGACTCCCTCTTTTTTGACGGCAATCTCGCTGGCAGCCTTACCGAGAAGGTCTGGGAATACGCAGAGAACCCAGCCCGCACACAGGTACTGCGGTTTCCTGCCGTAGTRGCCGGCCGGGCTCAGTTCCAGTCACTTCAGGAGGCAGGAAACCAGCAGAGTTGCCTGATAGATCTAAATTAGCTCATGAAACCTAAGTGAACATTTACATTCAAAAAAAATTGCAAGTGTATATAGAATGACTCGTAGAAAATTAAGGGGTTGGAACGGACCTTGAAGATCATTTACTTCCAACCGCCCTGCCATGAGCAGAGACACTTTCCCACTAGACCAGCTTGCTCAAGGCCTTATCCAACCTGGCCTTGAACAATGCCAAGGGACCTCACAAACTCCCTGAGCAACCTATTCCAGTGTCTCATCACTCTCAAAATAAAGAATTTCTTCCTAATATCTAACCTAAATTTTCACCTTTCAGTTTGTACCATTACTCCTTGTACTCTATCACTACAGTTCCTGGTGAAGAGTCCCTCTTTGGCTTCTCTACAGGTCCCCCTTCAGATACTGGAAATTGCTATGACGTTTCCACACGACCTTCTCTTTTCCAGGCTGTATGTACATTCATTACAATAGAATGGAGCCCTGGGCACAGTGGTACTCTGTCCTAGGTGCAGAATCCAGTGTTTTGAATTGAGAAGTTACATCACATTATTAGGAATGTATGTACAATTTGAGAACTAACTCCTGATCCATAAAGCCAAGATTATTTTCCAGTACTGGCAGTAATTTTATGGGTTTTCCACAAYGGATTTATAAGTGACTTGCAGTGGACTAACGTGATTTTAATTTTACCTAATGTTTTTCATACAAACTGTAAATTTCAGTTCCACGCTGAATTTTTGGATTAGTAAAAAATATATTCTTGGTTTTACACAGAGCTGCAGAAGAAAAACTTAGTCTACACCAARTTAAAGGCAACTTACCTACCATGTAACATGATAAGCATACAAAGAAAAACGAGTCTCAGTCAGATTTAAAGCAACTAATTCAGGCAGGACTATTATGRATGAAGTACAGCACTTGTGATGCTCACTATTTACTGGCTCCAGAGAGATGTATGTGTGCTTTGGGAAAAGTGATGAAGTCCCTATTTTTACTATATGCTGGGGGTGAGAGTGAGCTAACAGTACTGTGAAGTGCTCTCCTATCAAGAGGTTGGGATCTTGAACTGAAAAGACTTCCTGAGGTGCAGGCTGTAGTCCTCTTCTTTCATGAGCAAGCATATTATACCAGTGCAATTCATAAACTGAGCAAGCTTCTTAACAAGAGTTGAAGAAGTCTCCATCCATTAGAAAACTTCCATAACTACTCTGATAGTAAATAAGGCATTTAATTTCTATTCTGTTTATTCATGGCMAATTTATACCCATTTATTCTTTTACTTGTAGTTTAAATAGCTCACATATCTTCCTAGTGTTTATCTTTTTTGCTTTTCCAGACTCACMCCCCAAATCCCATATATTTAAATTGAACAGTCATGTAAGAATTGGATTGGACTTTAATTTCCAGGTTTAATGAGCCAAAGTTTTTATTTTTTCCATCAAGATAACTCTCCATTACCTTATTATTTTGTAAACCTTCTGTGCACTGATTCCAGTAAAAATGAAGCTCTCTGGATACAGGTGACCTTGCAAATTTTTCCCTTTCTTGGAATGTTAGCTGCAAGTCATCACTGAATCATTGACTGAATCACAKTGTCTATTAATTATATCCTCCACTCCTTTAGGCAGGTATGTCATTAACTCTCTTTTTAAATTTTTTCCTCCTTTTTTTCCCCCAGTTAATCTGAAACCTTTTGCAAATTATCACTTGCTCTTGACCAAGGTCTAACCACATTTTCCAAAACTACTTTTTTGTCCAGCTTCTCCATTACAGTTTTGATATTTACCTACACAATGTCTAAATATGCATCCCATTTTAATTTAGTAACTATTTGATAAGTGAATATGCCACAACACTGTGGATTAACTGGGCTCTACTATTTATTAACAGCATTTTTTCTTTAATACATATTTTGAAACTACAATTTTGCCCTGAAGATTATTTCTAATATCATGTATTTCTCTAGTAAATTCGCACCAAACCTGACCTATGGGAATTTATAGAAAGCTTTTCACTCCTTAGGCTTTATCTGAACAATGACAGAGTATTGGGAGCTTTAAGCAAGGGAAGCAAAGTAAGAGTTTATCAATTATCTTGGATTTCTTCAATACAACATGCACAAGCCTAAGCAARTTGTAGAAAGGAGCTCAGTGACAGAACTAAGCCAGGCTGTGAAAATCTTTTCAGATTTCTTTGTCTTTAATGGGGAAGTGGACTGTGAAGAATGTAGTGAGGCAGAGGAACTTCTAAACATTTTTGCTTCTTAGTATTCCATTATTCTTCACATCTTCATCTTATTCAGGATAGATCACTAATATTCATCATTACAAAACATTCACTTCAGTCCTGTACTGGGTTAATATGGGAAAGTTTTGGTAGCAGGAGGCTGCAAGTGTGTCCTGTGTGAGAAGAGACCATGAGCTATCCCMTGTGGGGCACAGACCACTCCAGCTGGCTCCAAAACAGAGCAACCACTGGCTAAAGCTGATCCCACCAGCAATGCTGATGGCACATTTCTGATAATATGCTTAAGAAAGGGTAAAAACCCTGTGTGGCAGCCATGCAAGAAAAAAAAAGAACATGCAAGAAACAGCCCAGCAGAAACTTGGATTGGTGAAGGAGTGGGGGAGGTGATTTAGGCAGGAGAGCAAACATTCCCCTCAAGCCCAACTAGAAGACTGTGGTGAAGCAGATAGTTTTCCTGTAGTCCATGCAGGATCACACCAGAACAGACATACATAAGGYAGTTCATGGAAGAACTATCACAAGGGCAAGTTTTCTGTCAGGAGCTGAGGCCCATGGGGTACCCACACTGGATAAATCTGCTCCTAAAGGACTGTACACTTTGGAAAAGACCCTTTCTGGAGAAATTCCTGCAGAGCTATATCCCATRGAAAGGACCTGTGTCAGAGAACTTCAATGAAGCACTGTGTCCTGTGGAGCAGAGATCAGTGTGAGGCAGAATGTGTTGCGGTGGTGAAGTGTTACGACCTAGGAACAAAACCTTTCTGCATCCCTCCTAAATGACATAGAGCTTGCAAATCCATCACACAAGACAATGTTGCTTTTAAAATCATACATTTCTTAAATGAACAAGTCTTTCCTTCAAGAATGAAAGCTGGAGCCCTTGTTTTCTGCACCTCTGGATCTGCCCCATCTTGTGTCAGTTTATATGGATTTTGCTGCCAGTGCTTACCACCCTGTTTTCATGAAACTTTGCCAATATTGTTTTTTGTGGCATTCATATATAATTTGCACTACACATGTGTAACTGGGTGTTTTAGAAGTGAGTTCATTTGATAATTTATTATGATTTACAAGTCACAGAATGTACAAATCACATTAATACATAGGACATTATGTTTAAACAAGTGAGAGTTTTTACTTTGTTCAGTCATGAGATGGCTTCAATATATTTGTGCATATTATGACTTTTCAGAACTTCCCCTTCTGCCACAAGATAATTAGATCAGTCCAATGATGAGAAGCAAATGTCCTGTACCTGATGCAGAAATGCTTTGATCAAAATTGTTATCTCAACCTCTGTCTTGAGACCCACRTTGGGCTCCAATTAGATGTGCTGGTTTTAACAGCATAAAGAAATTTAACTCCAAATAAGCCATTGCCCTTCCCCCTTACCTTCCGGTGAGARAGGGACAAAACCACACAGCATTAAACTTTGTCCTTTTCTCTGTAACCCAGACATTTTTGTATACTGTGTTACTAACATCTAGACAAAAACTCCATTTCACTGGGTAGTGTGAATATTCTTCATTCAACTAGACCATGGCCACAATAGATTTGCTAACCAACATTTCTTGACAAAATGTGAGCATATAGATGAGTAAATTATTTTCTTGGTTTTTATCTAAATCAAAATAATTCTGTCCTATAGTCTCTGAGATACATTTTTAGCATCATTGAAGATTTAAAGATCACACATGCTTCAGACTATACATACAATATTTTAAAAAATTTTGAGGAAAAAACCACTCTACCTTATATTTTCTTTTTAACAAGTTTCTTTGTCTTTTAGAAGGCTGATGTAAGTTTAGAAGAGGTTTCCTAATCCAGCAACAGAAAGYGCTTCATTAAAGGGAAATGAGATATCAACATCTATGCAGGAGACACCTAATTCAATTTGGATCTCTTTAGAAATCTAGCAACAAAACATGGAGTTTAGATTGCAAACACTGCCTCAATGGACAGAATTGAGAACTATGTGCTGAGAATAATATGTTAAATCCAGACCCATAGTCTCTTGCAACAACTTGTCAAACTTATGTATACAAAGTTTTAATTACAAAAATAGTAAATTTCCTTCTAGGTTCCCCTTACCATTACATTGGTTTATACATGAAGTAGACATAAGAAATGCCACCATTACAAAATACATTCAAATCTCAAGAAGCCAAATATGCGTCAAAACTTGGACAATGATGATCAAAACCTTATGACTCATACATGGTTTCCAGAAGTGCTCAACATCGAGACTGAGCTGGGCAAAAGACTGACTGTATGAAAAATGGCCTCACATTTTATCTTCATGGTTTTTATAAACCCTTAAAGGAAAACATGATTCATTTCCCTGAGCAGCAATTAGCTCAGGAAGTCATATTCATATGATTGCATTTTGCTGCAAAGGATAAGATGAATCTGACCTTATTTTTAATTCTTTTGTTTTTCTTTGTATCCATKTTGTTCATCTTTCTGTTCTCTGTCAATCCCAAGTTGCTTATATGATTTTTAGTATCCTSTCTGTTTCTCTAAATTAGGATTTCAKTAATAAAGCTATCAGCCTATGGGAAGGAAAACTAATCTAKCTAAAGTCTAGTGTTTATCAATATTCAGAAACTCTGAACAGCCTTTCAGATATATTACTTCAGATTTAATTCAGTTAGAGAATAACAATATGTGACTTAAAATGTGCTATGTAAATGTCAGAGTTTATCAAAAGTTCTTATCTCCATAAAAGACAATGAACTTTGTGTTTTTGTGGGTGCATTTTAAGCTTGAGAGAATGTATAGCCACTTTCAGGACATTTCAGATTTGAAAATATAACTAAAAGAATAAAAGAGACACCTTGATTTGAATGAACTAGAGCATCACCYGGGTCTCTCCACCACCTACAGGGAATTGAGATCCTTATCATGCCCTGAACATTTTAACTTTTAGATATTTGTTATGGAGTAAAATTGTATCGACCTTTAMTGTTGGTCATTAAAAACAATACACTTTGCTTGCCAAAAGTACAAATTGAGAAGGTTGAATATTCTTGGTGATGATCTACCCTATGAAAAGTAAATGTAAAATCASTTGAGATTTACACTGAAGAGACAGTCTAATACAAATAAAGACCAAATGTATGTACATAATTCAAACCTGAACATAAAGAAAATTTATATTCAAAATTGTGTAGRTTTTACCATAGCCTCTGGAGGGAACTTTGCCGCATGGGTCATTGTTTAGAAAAAAAAAATTGAGATAAAAAATGGGACAGAATACACAGTACAAACAAGTCCTCAGATCAAAGCCCATGGCTGAAGAAAGATTCCATTTTCTAGATTAATAAAGAAGAATTGAACACTTTATTTTCCTGAAGACATACCTCTTGCAGTGGCTTTCCACAGATCATATGAGCTCTAGATGCTCAAGTGTAAGGAATCAAGGGAGGAAGGCAAAAGACCTGCATGGCTGAATCAAGACCTGCTGGCTAATCTAGGGGCAGAGGGAGTTGCACAGGCAGTGGAAGAGGGGCAGGTGTTCTGGGAAGGCTCTAGGGATGCTGCCTTGAATTGTACAGGGATTAGGCCTTGAAGGCAAAGGTTCATCTGGAGTGAACTTGGCATGGAATGTAAAGAATAATAAGGAGGGTTTCTACAGGTATGTGAGCCAGAAAAGGAAGGTCAAAGAAAACATACTTCCTCTAATGAGGTAGACTTCATCAAATAATAATWCTTTTTAGCTGAATTAGAAAAGTTGCAACAATGACATATTTAGTCACTGACCTATACTTTCTTTTCTTTCAGAGAACACACATACCACACATTTTAGCTGTACAGAACTTCCATTCTTTGAGGAATTGATAAACCTGCTCAGCTTATAAACAAGCTCTCCTAAAAAATAAATTAAGATTTTCTGTGTAAGGATAGGATACTAAGCTTACTAAATACATTTTAGATGTAGCAGCAATRGACACTCTCTTCTTTGGATCAGATTAGAAGAGAGCACTGCACATAGTTAAATATTGGTGTCCTAATGCCTTTTCAATATTTTTAATTATAATATTCCATTCACTTCATATGCAAACCTATGTTCAAACATCAGTGTCAAAAGTAAATCTATGATCATCAAAAGTTACCTTCTGTGTATGCATATTGCAGARTGATTCCAAAAGTCAAAATTATGTTTCTTGAAAGCTATCTGATCTCATTTTAAATTCCACTTCTTGGTTTATCCACTGCCCCCTRTGGTGAGGGTTTCAATGTTTAATTATCTTCACTGCTAGGAAATCATATCTTAYTTAAAGCTTAATTTTATCTAACCTGTAATTCAAGACATTGGATCATGTCATCCCTTTATCTACAAGACTTAAAAAAGGATTATAATTGCTTTTACATTGTGCATAGTGACCAAGTTATGTTTCCCATACTTTCTTTCACAAAAATGACCAGACTGAAGACTTCAAGTCTCACAGGTAAGGCCTTCTCCTGGCATTTAAATACTTTTTGCATTTCTTCTGTTGACCATCTTCTATATTTCTTCGTGAAGTTTTGTCATCTGAATCAGACATAACATTGCAGAAACAAGCTTTCCAATTCTCTTCCTCTCAATGTTTATAAAAATATATTATCTGAAAGACTGCAGTAACTTTGGTACCAGCTGCAACACTGAACATAGAATTCATGGGAAAATAGTCATTTATGGACACCCTCAAATTTTTCTCTGAGTTGTTGTTAACCTCACCAAAAGTTCCCTGTCCTAAAAATATTGTTRATGTTCTTTCCACCAAAAATGTTATTATATTAAGATTCTTCTACTAAAATATGTTTGACTCAACAGTGCTCATGTATTGGAACAGTTTGGATCATTCATAAAATTTATAACTGCTTTTTATTTACTGGCCTATAAATGTGTGTCACATGAAAATTTTATTGCAGAGGCATTTTATAAACTGTGTAGCAGTGAAAGCACTGGGAAAGAAAAAGGAGCAGTGTTACCAACAACTGCATTTAGAGATCTATCAGCAAGACTATTTTTAATCTAAAAGTACTGATTAACTCAATTGAATAGATACATAAAAAATTACAAGGCATTTCTAATTAGATACATTTTGTATTCACATTATATACCTTTATAATATGTCCAGAAACAAATAACAAAAAAAAAAGATACTTCATGGGGCTTAATTTTCACTAGATACTTCTCTAACCATTAAAAGTAATTTTTCATTTTCATCATTTTTTAAAATAAAAATTTCTAAATAACTGTTCAGTTACTCTGATGTTAGGTTAATCAAACTGGACTTCCTTTGGACAGCATTTTTCTGTCACCTGTGCTCTGTTGCTTTTCTTCCAAAAAGTAATATATAGAGTAGCTTTTCAACCTGTGAAAGACTTGTATATTCTACCTTTAGTTCTCTCTTGTGCTCTTTCTCTCCTTATGATGAACACCATGTATTGCATATATGAAGGTGAAAGGTTACATTAAAATGAGTAATAGTTTTGCAAGAAGTAACAACAAGCAAAAGGATCTTAAAATAGTATAGCCCTGGGGGCCCTGAGGTGGAGGGGAGACTGGGTTCCAGGAGCAGCTASTGAGTGTTTGAGCTCTGTTGCTAGAGGATCCACACTGCACCTGTGTGTAAACRTGTATATTTCCACTAACAGACATTTGTCCTGATTAGACAGAGAGTGGAACAATATGAAGCCATCAGTGCTGTTTCTGTTTGTGCTGTTCTGTATGGTTGGGTGAGTGTATATCCATGGATATGTATTGTTGTCCTGGTTTAGGGCAAAATCTGGGAGGAAACCTCCCAAATGGAGGGTCTCTCTCTGGGAAGCAAGCTGGGACTTCCCCTCTCCCACCACTGGTTTGGGAAAAAACCTCCTTAGAGATGAGTGGAAAAAACTATTTATTTAACAAAAAAGAAAGTGCTTACAAACCTAGAAATTAATAATATGAAACAATAAAACCTGGCAAAATTGAGAGAGACTCCTTGCCTCAGTTCTTTTCCGGGGCTGGAAGATGCCGGCCTGGGCCCGGTGGCCCACTGGTGGTCTCCCGGTGCTCTTGCTCTCTTGATCTTTCAGTCCAAGAGCAGGTTTAAACAGTCCCAAGAAAAAGGAAAAAAAACAGTCCAGGGAACTTCTCTGCCCTGGCTAGCTAAAACTAACTAAAAGCAAAGGAGATCTCTGACACGCCACCTGTCCGTGCTTCAGATGAACAGTCCAGGAGCTGGAATGTGGAGAAGGAGCTGGTTCTCTCAAAACAAACTCCGCGCTTCTCTTTTCTCCCCCTTCGCTCTAGGAAACAGTCTTAAAGCTACAGAACACAATATCTAACACAGACAGAACAGACGATTTGGGGATAGAAGCATCATACAGTCACCCTAGGACAATTGTGTGTGGTGTTTTGCCTAGTGGGATTGCACATGCTAGACCCATGGATGCTGATCTGTGGCATCCTTACTTCCACTTGGCTACCAGATTTGCAATTCCTTAGCACATTCCTGAAGGGCAGTTTACAAAAGATAATTCAGGGGACGTTCAATTTTTATGAAATATTGCATGAACATAATAAAGCTCTCACCAAGCTTTCCGAAGTTCTTTGTACATATGGAAATGTGTTTGCAGAGCACCTAATGACATAAGTATATCCGAATCTGCCTGAAACAAGAGTCCTCACSACAAAAAGGGGGTCTTGGTGATAAAAAAAATATTTTGACCAGGCTTTTAATTTTCTGACAACATGAATGTGCAGTCCAGAAAGTGCAAAAGTTTATGGAGATAGACCAGGGCTAGAATCTTTTAACTACAGCACGGAAAAATTAATTCMAGCAATGAAATAATAATTTCAGTTCTAAAGAAATGTGGTCAGAATTTCTAAACAGTTAAAAGTGGGAAGTCTACAATTTGTGGAAAAAAACTATATACAAAGTAAAAACATGCTGATATGTTTRCATAAAAATAAGTATAATGTGCTGTATTATCTTAATTGCTGTGTTTAATTGTGGGGCCATCAATTCAAGAAGGACRTTTTTGTGTTGAAGCAAGTGCAAAAAAAAGGATGACGAAGCTGGTGAAGGGTCTAAAGAGTAAATCCTCTGAGGAGCAGCTGATGGAGCTGTGGCATTTTAGYCTGGAAAAAATTGGCTTATGGATGACCTTACTCTACAACTACTTGAAATGAGACTGAAGCCAAGTGGGGGTCTTCTCCCAGGCAACAGCTAACAGGACRAGAGGAGAGTCTTAAGCTGCAGCAATGGAAGGTTTAGGTTGGACATTGGAGAAATTTTGTAATGGAAAGAGTRATTAAGCATTGGAATGGACTGCCCATGGAGATGGTRGAGTCRCCRYCCCTGGGAGTGTTTATACGGAAAGACTGGATGAAGCGTTTAAGTCATGGTCTAGTTGACATAGAGTGGTGTTGAGTCACAGGTTGGACTCAGAGGTCTTTTCCAGACTAGTTGATTCTRTGATTATGTGATTCTGTGACAGGATGCTKAAAAAACTCTTTTATCTTTTCCAAACTCTGTTATCTGGTGCCGTGAAAGACAGCAATGTTCCACAGAAACATATTTTAATACTTTTTGACCTTCACAGTTTCACTGGAAATCACTCTTTACAGAAATGTAGTGCAAGGAATCAGAAGCAATTCAGAGAAAAATGAAGCTACAGCCAGATTCTCATGTACTATGAGGCTACTGGAAGAAGATCTGCATATTCAGTATTCAGACAGTATTTTGCTTCAGTTGTAGAGTTTGGAACTGGAGTTTTGGATTTATTTATATTCAGTCTCAACAGATATACTGTTCCTGCCCAGATCCTTCATCAAGACATCATAAAGATGTGCACTAGCCTTCTTCACATTTCCATTTCCAGGGAAGGAATTTCACACAAGGAGTATAGAAACCRCGGTGTGAAAAGTTCCCACTTTTCAGGCTTTTCTTTTTATCACACATGAGCTGCACGAGTGTCAAAACTTTTGTAGTAAAACTACTCTTCTTTTTCCTAGGAAAAATGCTGGGTTTTTTCCTTTTAGAGAGAAGAGACCCTTTTGCCCTTAACTTCTACCAGYCACTCCTTACAGTCTGTAGGGGTAACTCCTGGTGCCCTATACTTCCACTGACGTTCCATTTTTTTTTCCTTGCACATCTGCCCATTGGAGAGAGAAGGACCTCAAACCTTGGTTTCATAGAAGTGACAATGTCCACCACATATGCACATGTCACAGTAGCATTTTAATGTGCACTTTTGGCTGACATTTGTCCTAATTCTTGYTTATTTCTAACTTCTTTCTTGTTTTCTTCATAAATAACATCATGCGTTTCAATCTTGCAATGGATCTGAGAATCAAATCTACTTAGGTCAATCCACTGAACTGCAAACTAATATGCAATATAATACACTGAATTTTAACTGAGGAAAATAATCCCATTCTCAATAAAGCAAACAAAGAGGTCTAATACAAGAAGAGTCTTTCATCTTTAATTTAAAAGACACGTAGTCAGAAATGTTATTGTAAATACTGTTTTGACTAATGATTTCATAACCTACTCCTCAAACAGTTAACATACAGTGTCTACTAGAAAGATGACATTGGAGGTATAAATTTATGATTTCATATTAGAACATAAATACATGTTCTTTCTTATTCCAAATTTAATACAGATAAAATCTTTGTTGTCATGGGAGGATTTTATAAAACGTTAATATGTTCCTTGAATTCAGTCYTAAAGTCCCATTAGTTTACTAACTCAGGTATAGGATTTTCATTGTCTTTCTCCCTCCAAGATGTTGATGAATTAAATGATCAATAAAACTCTAGGAAGCTTTAAGAGTAGTATGWATAGGTTAAAATTTTAAATGCAAAAAGAAATCAAAATACAAGCAAACCTTGTATCTCCTTCTGCCAACATACAAGATTGTTGCTAATTTTAACTCAGTCTGTGTTTTGTAAACAACTTACTCAATTTTACCGTAAGAGTATTTGGGATAACATTTGCACCTCCTTGTATGTATAAAAAAGATGGATTAAATATAAAAAATGTAATAAATTAGGAACTTCTAAACCTTTTAAAATTAGCCCCAATATTGAGTATTACATCATTATTTGCAATCACCACTTTCACGCGTGTGTGTCCATAAGTCCTCTTTAGAACATAAAACATTGGAGTTTTGTCCAGATTTCAAACTCCTAGCATAATGAACATGGCCTCATGTCACAATRGGGTTGCTTTCATCCACACTACCAAGAACATCAGTAAGGACTCTTTGTACACTRTGGTGTACAAATATGGCTTTTCTACCATCGTAAAGAAAAGTATCAAATTTTCATGAACAGAAGTCTTAATGCACTAGACTACTTCCAAATCTGACTGAAAGGTAATTGAATAGTCTAATAGGCCAAAATCAAAATAGGTAACTTAAGGACTAAGCGAATCATGGGGAAACTCAAGAATGACCTGGAATTATAACAGGATACCTGTCCGTTCTTCTACAGCATGCGCATTTGTTTCTTTCCCTTTAGGTGGACCATGAGGTCCCAACTAAACTATGCTGGTCTTTTGTCTTCCTTGCCCAATATCTTGCATTTGGGGATCACCACCTCAGTTCTGCCTGCTCGCTCCTGAGGGCACTTTTCCAGACAGTTCTGTTGAGTGTATCCTTGAAGAGCTGGAGGGAGGACTGACTTTTCTCTTTGTCTGACCCACGCCCCTCAGGACTGTGAWCTCCACCAGTGTGTGATCACTGGCTGCTGGCTGGGGTGAAAGCACAACATAATGCAATGAGAGTAAAATTGCTATTTTTGTTCCTTTGCACATCTCTCCCTAAAAATATAGGACATTTTATATTTTTCCAATTCCCTAAATTACAGTCTGTCAAGATAAATCAGCTGAACAAAATWCAGCAACTCAACACTTGTCAGCTAATAAGTAGAAACTGGTTTTATTTATTAATTCTTTAGAGGTTAAAATAGCCATTAGTTTTCCTTTTCATGACAGTGACTTCTCAACTGAACAACAATCACCACTGTTTGGTAAAATATGGAGGGGAAATGACAGATTCATAATGAATAATCTTATTTCTTCTCATAACAATTCTCTTGGGATCAAAATTTTTGGTAAACCAAAATTTTAGGATTTTAGTTGATACAGCTTCCAGCATACTGCATACAATAGAGGCTGACATACTTAATTCTTAGTATTAGTTTTTCTTCTTTGTCTCTCTCATGATGACTGTGGAGAGATCAAAATTGAGAAATCTACAGAGGCAAGAAAGACATCCTTTGATGTGGAAAATAATCCAGGGAGCATGTGGAAATGGGCACTGGGATGGAAAGAGGCTGCTATAAAAGATCAAAAGAAATAGGTCCCAAAGAGAACTGGCTGAACAGTAATTGGATATTTCCTTCTGAAGGGTCTGATTAATGGTAGCAGAAGTATAAATTTACCTTAGAGCTCTTTCCTTGTGAGCTTTATGTACATAGARACATATTTTTATATATATGCATGAAGCTGTTGCAGAGAATTTCAATGTAATTTGTGCCATACTGTARAACTATACTTTTTTTAAAAATCCCAATATATTGGATGCACAAGACACTATACAGAGATTATGTATTGCTTCAAAGAGTGGCAACTATACTAAAAACTTACATTGTTATAAAGGTATTGATTTCATAGGGATTTATACTACTCCATCATATATAAGAKCAATTAAAAACCAGAAGATTTTTAGTGCAAACTTAACTCTCGTACAAAAACAWGAGAAATCTAAAATTATGACAGATTAATAATTAAGCTGAGTTAACTTTACAGAGATCAGTGCTTTGGAAGAAGTTCAGAAAGGGGAAGCTTGGATGCTCTAAACAGGATTTTGTAAGGTGTAATGTAATTAAGTACTGTAGCAATGTTCTTAAAAWAGGAAAATTTTCCTTTATATTTCTAACTATATTGGCTGTGTATTTTAAAGCACAGCTGAAAAATACCAGCTTGCTAAMTAGCAGAATCATTTTCAGGGCCTAAATAATCTTTTAATAGGTGCATTTTCCTTTCTCATTTCATTTCTATGACATGTTCTATTTTAAAAACTGCATCATGTTATAATCTTTATTGTCATAAATATTACAGCCCATGGCATGATGCTTTTGATAATTCTTTGAAAGAACATGCCTAGGGATATAGCTTGGTTTCAGTGGCATACATATACCTTAGTTGCATATTAACTGATTCCCAAAAAGCAATCCAGATTTAACCAAAATACTTCCRCATTTGGTTCCTTCCTTTGCTTGCAATTTGCAGTTATGAATAACAGCTTTTCTCACATCACTCACAAATAACTYTGTACTGTTCTTTTATAGTGTTTTTGAGTTATCAAATTGCTTTTGGAAGATTATTATMAAGGTTTTATAACCTTTGTCTTCTCCTTACCTGATAAAAGAAAACAACAACAGACAAATGAGGAAACAAACCCACAAATTAATATAAACCTATAGCAAAACCGGTGCAAGAAAAAATTTTATAAACCTTGGTGAAAGTTAGCATTATAAAAGAAGTTAAAGGACTTMTTCAGTCTAGTATCTGGGAAAGTAAAAGTACAATATTTTTTTTATTTTCTAGACCTCCTAAAAAAGAAACAATGTAGCAACAATAATCGAATATCCTCATCTATTTTAACTGAAGCAAGAGCAAGCATTTRTCCTTGGGGCTAATCAAATACTGTCCTCATCTTTCTTCCAAATAACATATTTATTTATTGCAGGAATTGAAAAAGAAAGAAAACAAAAAATTGTTTACCAGATTTTATTTGAAAGAATCCAGTTAAATTGTGAAAAATAAAAGCATGGTCCACTGACTTCAACAAAAATCCTTTAACTGTGCAGGGATAYTTTATCCTGAAATTAGTTATTAAAATGAAATAGTTTCATATGCAGCCCAACAATCTAGTAGATACTTCACAAAATCCAAGTTTAACATAGCTATTATTTCCTGGAATTTATTTCATTCTTGAGCTCAATAAAAAAGACCTAAAAAACTTTAAAATCATAAAAACTTGAAAATKCCAATACTGATCAATGGGCATACAGGTCTAGACTTTCTCAATGCCTATAAACAGACTCTAATAGTCGTCATTGGAGCAGGTCTTTAACAGTGTTCAAAATTAATGTGCATTTCCCTTTTCTCCATTTTTCTTGTTTCAGTAGAAGAAATTAAAAACAAACAAAAATCCCCCATCAAAACAACCAACAAAAAACAAAAAAAAAACACCAAAAAAACCAACCCCCCCCCCCCAAAAAAAACCAAAACCAAAACAAAACCAAAAACAAAACCAAAAACAAACTAGAAACCAAAATAAAAATAAAAATCAGTCTATATCTTCTGTCAAATAAATGCTGATTTCCATTCCATRCTATAAACATAATTTCTGTCTTCTRTGTTTTTGGYAGATATGAATGAGAGATAATAATTTAYAATTGTGATTAATTGAGTCATAAAATATTGGTCTACTTGGTCCTCAGATATTCTTACCCTTCCTGCTAGATGTAAAGACTCAATACAATTTAAAACTTGGCTTTTACATATGGAAAGTGTAAGAATAATGTCTTGAATATCAGATATCACAAAACATAAGAAATAGCACAAATACAAGAAATTCATGGTAAATTGAAGATACCACAGGAAGCTAAATCTTCCAAAACTCTGAAWTATTTACAAATAACCTAATCTTTGTTGTAACTCCCTAGTTCATTATTTTAATCCAGATACTGTTATTTATAAATTTATCTACTCAGACAAGAAAAATTAGAATAGCCTTTCTTCMAAAAGGCATATCCACCAGAAAAAAAATTATAAACATCACACCCTACATTAATCAGGCAGCCATTGCAGGTAAGTCGTGTCTCATCTGTTCACACTTCCATGACAAATATTAGAATCAYTACAGATTTTCCTTTCTTCTGGTGAAAGAATAAAAAGAAAAAAACAAACAAACAAAAAACCCTGTCACTAGCAAAAAGGTTTAAATTCTACTTTATGGATGAGGATCAGTTTATCATTTCTAATGTAATATTCCATTCCAAACTCACTTCTGGTTATAATCCCATGTCTAAGACAATTCATCGGAAAATATACTGAGATATTTGCCAGTGGGATGTGTTAATTAAAAATAAAGTAATTGTCTGCCTAAATGAAGCAGAGATTAAAAAAGAAAGAGGCTGAGAAAGAAAAATATAACAAAAGTGGAGTTGAATTACATTTCAGTATTTATATAATTTGAATATTCAATTACTTTTAGTGGTATTTTTAATATTCCTTTTTGCAAGGAGTGAAGAGCTACATGCAAACAATTTGATATAAGAAAAAGCTACTATGTCTGTGAACACATATTTAGGATAGAAATTAAAGGAATATTATGCAAGTTAAAAAGGATTAAGAAGTATAACTAATATTAAAATACTTGAGGAATGTATGGAAAAACTGTGCTCGTCTGTGATTCTAAGGGTCTGTGTTGGATGATCCAAGAGGTGTAATGTTTAAAGTATTTAACATCACAATASTTCTTAATTACAAGGACTACTTTTGCTATCCAAATGCTAAGGTATAAAAGTAYGGTATTAGTGCTTCAGTTTTACAAGACATTTCAAAATTAATTAAAATACATATAAATAGTGCTAATACTGAGATGGTAAAGGCCAGCTGACTTTTTAATAGGTAAAAAGTCATAAATATTTGTCTGGTATTCAGAAAATTTGTATGATGCATTAGCTAGGCATGCTGTCTTTAGAAGAGTTACTTCATCACTWGYRTCTCTRSTAGAGAATTTACAAATAAAGAARAATAAATAAGAAATAAATAWGAAAATTTCAAGGAYYGTCTCACTTATTTTTGCCTGCACATCAGTGCAACCTGTCACTAAATTCAGTGGTAAAAAAGCCTGTATTCCATCCACAGGATACAGGCAAATGGTGCACATTTTAAAATTTTCTGGGTACAAYCTTGGTTAGTCAAAACTCACTCTGTATTCACTGTTTTTCACCTGTGTCGATTTTTACTCAGGTATTTTACTTTCCATCTTCTTTTGTCTTCCTATTAAGTGTATGTGTGATAATTACCTCCATCTTGGTTCTTCATCCTCTGCACTGTGCAGTATTACTGCATTCTCCCATCAATCACAGTTGCATGGAGCTTATGTCTTTATCYCTGCTCTATCTGTATACAATTTCTATTGCACTCTGRTATGAATTCAGCTACTCAGTTAAGAACCCAATCCAAAATATCTCATATCCTAATCTTTTTTTTTCCTAAATATTTTATGTGCTGCTGTGTGCCATGGGATGTACCAATGTCTAAGTCAATTACATGTACAGTTTGTTTTTTTTTTTCTATAAGAAGTTAAATTGAAACATAGTGATACACAGTTTGTTGCATAGCCCTGTGCAGTGATTGAAGGACATGGACCACGCTAWKCAAGCAAAAGTCMSTTTATTACACTAATCACCYATATTTRTAGTTCTCTAACTCCTGYACACAATTTTCCACTCGGAYCCCTTTGCCACTSTTCCCTTAGCAGCACAATCTTATGGTTACCAAGCCCCTTGATATATCCTCATTACATCYTCTCTCCTCAGAGCTGTCAGAGTGACTACACATGATGTCCTCACTTTTGTTCTTGCCTGGAGTTTATCTCTGCACAGCTTCCACTRCACCAGGGCCAGGAGGTCTGTTGCGCTACCCAGCTCAGCTTCTGTAGCTGTCTTACCTTTCACAGCCCTGTAATATTGTCACTGACAGGCCATCGGTGTTTTATCACCTTTGCAAGCCCTCAGGACTGGTCCTGTTGGGTTTGATCTGTCTGAACTTTATATGTCTGCAGTCTGTCTGAACTTTATATGTCTGCAGTTTTGTTAAATTTGGTGTAGGTGTGATGATAATTTCTCTATTTGAACAAGTATCTATGGCTAATTTGTATTATTCTTGTTTATTTTTATAAAGATAATAGAGTTTTACAGCCATAATAAACATTAATCTGTGGGTGATATTTACAKCTCTTAACACAATTAAATACTGCCCTGGTATGTACAACAGGAGGGCTCAGACAAACTGGTGTAAATGTTCAGGGTAAAGGAATACAGGCGTGGAGTGATAAAACATGGGGTATATGTCTGGCACTGGAAAGCCCACAAATAAAAGTAATTCATAAAATGTCAGTTAAAGAAATGTTAAATGAAAGAGGGGAAAAATGGTTTAGTGAGAACAAAGATAAAGAAGAAATAGTATCTAAAACAAAAATCAGATTCAATATGGAGGCCAGTGAAGTAAAAAACTRTTAAGAAACACATGAAAGTGACACCAAGTTGATCCTAAAGTGTGGAAGAAAACATGTACATCAACAGGATATGCTACCTGATGAAGAATTCTAGAAGCATGTTGCTTTCCTCTCCAGCAGCTGAAACTGCTGGCTTTAAGATCTGGAAAGCAATGAAAAGGTGAGCATAACCTCAAGAAAAGGTGGTTACTATAAATATATAAGTTATTATTTTAATAGTATGTTAATTATTTTTGAGATCTTCTCTAGGGAAATCTTGTAAGTATTATTATTTGCTTTTTTTTCTGTTATAATTAGATCTAAACTAAAAATTATTTCTCAATTAGATTTTAAATATTTAAATAATTATTAGAATAATAATGAATCTTTAGCTTTATACATTAAGTGTGTTTTCTGTTTTAGCATAAACAAAATTGTGATAACAGTTGACTTTTTACAGAGGTAATCTTTATGAACAAATTGGTTTGTCTAGTGAGAGAGAACTACATTCCACTAATAACAAACCAAATTTGAATTTCTAAGTACCTTGCATATATCCTCCTGTAGTGTGTTTCAAACAGAAATTTGATTTCCTCAGTAATTACTTGTGTGAAAAAGGAGAAACAAAAAAAAGAAAAACATTATTACTGTAATTATTTCTCAGACAGCTGTTTCCTGCCTGTGTTTTGCAGAAATCAATGATGCTGGCAATGATCTGGTATAAAATATCCCAAGTTTCACTGTATTTGAAAATATGCTCCCTACATATTTTAAGGTCCTCATTAAAGTTGCTATTAATTAATAATAACAGTTGTTAATTWAAAAAAGTATTGCCTTTAATGTTTCTTATACGTGTTTCAAAAAATGATGTTTTAATTGAAGGTACTTTGTAACATGCCAAGAACTAATTTGCTCTATTAAAATTTCAGCTAAAATGGCACCACATTTTTTGGTAGTAGATTTGCTAACACGGGCTGTACTCAAACCTTTTTAGCGAACTAAAATGCTTTTCTGTGGGACCTATGTCCAGTCTTCATCACAGCTCAGGTAGCTGGCCTGAAGGACAGAGTGCCTTGGAGAACCTGGGTAGCTGTTTGTGCTGCAGCCACAAGGGTGTGTGCAGACAACATTAGAAATYTGAATGACACTGCCTAAGAGCACAAAGCCAGGAATTTATATCCTTCTTCTAAAGCCATTAGCCCTGAAAGCCTGATGGATTCTAGCTGTTAATCAATCCAGAATAAACTATGTCATCTTCCCAGTGAAGACAGCAACTCTGCAGGCAAGCATCTCAGGAAGAAGGACACCTAAGGCAGCTGCTGCATTACCATTCAAAGCAACCAGGTTCACACAATGCTCTTCCTTTTGGGATATTTTTAGAGGTATTAAAAAATAGAAAACAGATGACTGATTAAGGTTTTTGGAAAAAAGTGGTGTTTGCATGCCACCAAAGAACAGAGAAAGATAATTTCAAATGGATTATATCTTTCAGAAAACTGAAGACTAAGTGAAGAGCTAGTAAATGCCCCTCACATAAGATGAACAAAAATTAAGAGGACATCTGTATGTTTTTGTTGCATCATTCTTCACGGAGCAGCAAAAATCTCTTGTAATACTAGCTGAAGAATTACAGAAAAGTTATCATAATAAGTTTTCATATTATCTTGTATACAGAGCAATAAGATGTCTGTGTGTGCATGCATGTATGCATGTRTATGTTTGTATCTGGGGAAGTACAAGTCTTTTGCAGGTTTCTATGGAGAAAATTAAATTATTTTTTGAGGGAGAAGCCTTCAGAACCAGAATTTTGACTGAATATTCAGTATCACATTCTTTCTATATACATCTATAAAAATTTAAAATTAGAATTTCTAATGTTCAGTTAAAAAAAAGGTTTAAAATAAAAATTATATCTTTCCCCCATTCTCAACTTTTAACTATACTTTTATTCATATTATGATTTGTAATGTAGTCTTAATATGATAATTACTTACCGTTTTTAATCCACATCTATTTTCAGTACATATAGAACCAATGGTATTACAGATTTATTGGTTCARCTGTACAGAACCTCTGGCTCCAGGGTGACACTATATAAGAAAAAACAAATTAAAAAAAGAAGAWAAACAAAACTAACRAAGTAAAAAAGTTATGAAGTGTATGCAAATTAACTCTTTATTAATTGAAAAAAAGGTGAAAACTGAAAACAGTAGAATTTTTTTTCCTAAGTATAATTTTATCCACCTTCTCCAAAAATCTCTACTTGTCTTTCCCAGTAAGTTACATATCCTCTAGGTTTTCTTCCTAACATATGTACCTCTTTATGACCCTTGTCTTTCACACAAAAAAAAAAATGCATATTGAGCATCTCGTTCAAATCAGCTATTTTAAATCTTAGAATTAAATCTCCTTTTCTATCACCCCAGAATAYGACCTGTTGTTTCAGTCAATTATTTCCTAATAGTGTTTCACTGGCTATATAATAATTCTGAATGAAAAGACTGCTGTAATATGGACTAGACTCAAATTTAGGATAGCTAAGTAGCTTTCCATAATGTAATAATGTAAAACAGTAAAATATAATTGTTTTCATTATCTGTTATCGTTAACATTTTAATCTCCCTCAGCTGTTTGGGAAGATAGGACCAATGTTATTGCAGGTTTAAAAATCAWGCAAGTAAATCTGCTTACAGTAGTTCCAAATCTGGATATGTCTGTCATTCAAGTTGACACMACTAAACTGTTTTCTGGACAATAAAACAAAGTACCAGCTCTTTCCTAAGAATTCTGCACTTCTATGGCTGAGTCTGAAATAAAAAATTCTCTTAAGAGGTTTGGCTCATTTGTTAAACCAAGATGCCACTCTTTGTGGGGYAGAGCCACCTCATGTCTGTCTCCCTCAGTGATGTCCATTTGAGGAAGATCATGTGAACAAAACTCTAACAGAAAATTCAGATAAAATTCTGGGCTTAATTTAAGATTTCTGCATCGTTCCTTCTTTCAGGTGATAACTTTTGTGAGGGCTGAGTAACRAGCACTTTAAAAATCAATACATGTTAACAATATGATGAATGGTTGTAGAAATTAGGTTGCTGGCTTTTTGCCAAATGAGTATTACAGGATGGCTGAAGGCAAAGATGCATAGCAGGATTAGGGGATTGTCAAAAATGACATAAATTCCTTGTGATTTATTCCTAGATTAGTTCTTTACTATTATAAATATTGAGACTATGTAATAACTGTCTTTCAGATGAGTAAGCTCTAAAGGTACTATTTTCAGTTTTGAAGTATTTTCATAGCCAMCATTTCTCTAAATTTTCTCTCATACGATTAGGCATTAAAGCAAGTCTGCTTCTCCAGCCCAAGAAATGATAGTGCCATGCCCTCTGGAGAAAGAAAATACAATGATCATTCCAAATGTGCCAGACCTTTTAAGTACTCTGTAAACAGGAAAAAGAATGATGCAATGTGTAGTCTCGTAAGTCTGRCCAACAGCAAAATATTATCTTTTATTTTTTAAAAGAAGACACAAAATATTTTTAATACCTGTCTATCTGGCCTTTATTCCTGATCTTGAAAAAACCCCAACATTTTATAAATAAGATTCTTCTTCTGTCAATATTCATATGCTTTCAGAAGACAATGATATCTCACTACTTTTCTAATTTTATTAATCTTTATAGTTTGCAAAGTTATGCTTATGYTTTTTACAAGAGAAATATTCCTCTGGGAACAAAACATTAGAAAGAGAGTAGAAAATTAGGTGAGTAGGGTTTTTTAAATATACCATCAAAGGAAAACAGTTTGGTGCACAGGAAAGAATATGTGACATTCCTTAGAACATATGCACTGTTCTTTTTTTCCTGCGTACACATATAAAAAGAATTTCAGGACATACTGTGCCCAGCCAAGAGTTGGAAATGGGGACACTGCTGTTTTCTGYTCTACAGAAACACAGTTCAGCAATAGAAACAATGTTGAGAGTAGAATTCAACACATTTAAGATTCATATTGTGTGAGTTTTTTCCTTGGGTTATATTGTGTTGTTCTGGAACAAAACCCCTGAAGGAAGCAAGGAAATATCTTATTTTTCAATGCAGGCCTGGTACTAGAAGAGAACGACAGACTAGAAAAAAAAATAAATCTGTGTTTAAAATACTTTTAAAAGTCCACTTCTCTGAATAAAATTGTCATAGTTCTTCCTTGTCACATTATCATATTTATAGTTTTAAGTACTTTTAATCTTCACAAATTAGGTTTTGRAACTCCTTAGAGGAAAGCCATACCTCACTTTGTGTGCAAGAATTATCTTGTATACTGAGATAGTATACTAAAACTATGTAGGTAAGGACAGCAATAGTAAACAAAACACATTCAAGATGAGATTTTATTTCTCCAGGTACAAAATGGGRTATCTATCTTTTCATCCATTAATTTTTATTCTGTTCACGCACAGTGCAGTAATTTTTGTGTTTTGAGACAAGGGAATGCAACTTACCATTATAGCCAAAATGCATTCTGGCAAGAGATGAGATGTTTGGTGATGCCTCTGAATTCACATCCTCAGAAAGTTCACAATATGTTTATCAAAGTTTTCTTAGCAGTCTGAAGGGATAGAAACTTTTTTTTTTAAGAAAGTCAGAGACAGAGAAATTTCTATCTATATCCTAATCTTGCCTTTCCTGGAACACAAAAGATATCTGTCATTGCCCTGGTTAGAAAAGAGGATTTTTCCCCTCACATGGGTCAATGCCTTTTTTTTTTTTTTATTTTTTTTTCCTGGAAGAGAAGTGTGCATCTGCTAGCTGTAGAAATTACTCTGTATAGGTAGAGTTGTCTTCTTCTTTTGATTGCCAAGCTGGTTCACTGAAACAAGCATTCCTTTTTCTGCTGAGCAACTGTACACTCCTGAGCTAATGTTTGAGTAATTTATTTGGCAGACTGGTCTGTAGACAATACTGAAAATAACAATCCATTACAGCCATCATGGGCAAGGTGATAACTAAAGTAGAATCAAATATAAGTAAAATGATGTCATGTTTGGTGTTCCATCTCTGTTTCTCAACAGAACAAAGGGGGAAGGTCAAAGCAAAGGGCTAATCCTGGAAGGCTGAGAGTATCCATAAAATAAAATGMAAGTACCAACCATCTCTAGAGGAAACACACAGACTTACCCTGGATCATGTCTTCATTCTACAATACTCTAAAGTTTCTGAGGGAAGACTAATTCTAATAACTGTTGACATATAAATTATTGCTGTAAACCAGCAAAGGCAAGCCTGATTTCCAATTCTTCCATGCATATTCAGAACTTTGTCTTTTGAAATTGGAATTATTTAAAACTGATAAAATGATMATTGACTACATATCTGCAAAATCTCATTATGAAAAATTGCTCATTTTGAAGATAATGAGTGAAAAATAGTTTGAGACACAGCCATATATTGCATTTTCACTTGCATATTCAGAATGCCAGGGTTCGGGCTCAGACTGTCTGCTCACATCACTTCTGCAAACTACCAAAAAACATTAACGGCACACAACACTCAGGTGCCTTCTCCCTGGAACCACTTTAGTCTTTGGACCATGCTTGTCTTCTGCATTTTCTCTGTTAAAGTATCTCTTATTTATTCAGGATCTTATGTTTACTTCTACACAAACATTAATGACTGTTACAACCATCTTACTAGGGACTAGGGACTACTTTAAAAGAATTTTGAGGTTCTCCAATACAGAACATCAAAATAGTGGGAAGTCAGTTACTCTCTTGATTCTGGTATGCAACCTCTCCTCACTTCACTGGAGTTTCTGGAAGTGGAAGAGCAACAAGAAAAATCCTGAAAAATATTCTATTTGTAATTTAATTCACAAATGCAAAAGAAATCTTTGTCTCTCTAAGAATAAGTCTTTCTTTTCTTTCTTTCTTTCTTTCTTTCTTTCTTTCTTTCTTTCTTTCTTTCTTTCTTTCTTTCTTTCTTTCTTTCTTTCTTTCTTTCTTTCTTTCTTTNTCTTTCTTTCTTTCTTTCTTCCTTCCTTCCTTCCTTCCTTCCTTCCTTCCTTCCTTCCTTCCTTCCTTCCTTCCTTCCTTCCTTCCTTCCTTCCTGGTCAATTCTATTCTTTATGAAGAATTACTTTATTACAAAATTTAATTAGATGAAGTATTTAGACTGGTAACATCTGAATTAAGCCAGCTGTGAATATGTAAAAACATGAAATGAGTTACCTTTAAGTAAGGTAGTTTGAGTTTCCAGTTTCTGTTGCCACACATATTTTGTTTGTTGTTACTCATCATATCCTTTTCTAATTGTGAGGGTTGAACTACAGCACCAAAGGGTTCTTACAGATCATATTCTAAACCAAACCCAGATTCATTTAAAAGAGGAGAACTCCATTCTTAGGCTTTAGGCAGGTTAAAGCATAGAATAACTTCTGAATGTTCAAAAAACCCATGAGGTTAAACAACCTAAACATTATGTTATTTTCTTGTTCAGAAAGGTTCATGCTTTCATCTGAGAATAATCACTGGGACATGTGAGGAAAAAAGAATCTGCTATTTGTCAACAGAGATAAAGGAAATTAAACTCCCTCAAGTGTATTTGGGAAGTTGCTGATGTGAAAAAATGTGTTCAAGCTAGAAAATTAGCTAGAAAGAACCTACTTAGCAAAATTAACTCCCAATATTTGTCTAAAAATATACTATAACTAAATTAGCACAGAACAACTTTCTTATTAGTTATAAATTAAATTCTTATTTGGTCACTTAATTTAATATCCAGCTTACATATTCTTGGTACATCAGTTTGAAATGGGGGGGGGAAGGATAAAAGGAAACTATCATGAAAAGTTAGGGATGAATAACATGAACTTGAAAGATCATTAAATTAGACTCTCCTTCAGAGAAGGAGACTCTCCTTCAGACATATACATTCTCAATATATTTGTACACAGAGGGCAAGGATTTTGGTTGTGACTCAGATGAGAATCTACTGCTGTTTTAAGGAGCATCAGGAATATTTTCTGGAATGGTTTTTTCTGGTAATTCTGTCTTGATAAATAAATCCTGTTTCTGTATTCATATTTTCATAGGCAGGATGCTGAAACTTGTTTTCTCTACTTSAATTGCAACTGAAGGAAACATCTGGAACAGCTTCTTCTATTGAAGTGTTATGCACTGGAACCTAGAATTATTTAGCAACTTGTATTTGCTACACTGAAATGTTCCTGCCTATTCAATTCACTCATCAACTCAGTCCACCAATACAAGATTAATTATGGGACAAATTACTGACTTCTCCCTTCAAAAATATTTTCAATTTAATTTTTTTTAAAAGAAAGAATATCTGAAGAATATTCAACAAATACATATAACATTTTTCTGACTTTTTCGTCTTTTAAAATAATTTGTGTCAATGGAGCTCAATAAAATTTCTTCAGACCAAAATACCAGAACTTCTTTCTTCAAGACCAGGATGCTCACATCTCTTAGTGATTGTTGCATCAAAGTCTAAGCATGTAAAAGAACTAATRCTTTCTCTTCTTCTGCATTTTATATATGTGCTGTATTCTTTCAGAACCAGAGATACCAKTCACCCATCCTTTCTACAAAAGTGTAAAGGGGAAAGAATGAACAAGAGGAAAGCTGGGGCACTTCTACATGGCTATCAGCCTGTTTATCTCTTAAAACTCAAAAGGGGTACAACACGTCCTGCAGCATAGCACCTGGGCCTAATTTCTTAGGACAGTTATTTCTCAAAAAACTGACAGTTAAAAAACCCCCCAAAAAATATTTTCTTAGAGATGAACTCATATGTCAAAGAACCCTTGAGGATCCCCAGGTTAACTCACTTTTTTATCTACTGAGAACTAGTTTTCCTTTTTTCTTGTTTTTGTTTTAGCTTTGAAGAATTAGAAACAAAAGAGAACTCCAGAACAAGATTTTTCTGAAACAAGTTGTCTASTTGATATATGATCTCAATTTATTTTTAAGAACTGTTTTCAGCTGTGATATTCATGCTACATATAAAGTGGCAATTAAAAGAAATTTATGTTGTATCTCACTAGGTAGAACTTAATAAAGAACAAGAAAATTATGCTTCACTGCTTCCCTTGAGGTTTAAAATTGCCTTAATGGTCTAAGTTGTTTATGATGTACTCAAGACAGAATATAAGCTAAATGAGCCTGGACAGAGTTTTTTTGGAACACAAAAAAAACCCTGTTCCTAGATTTATACTGAAGAAATGAAATGCTAGGAAATTCTGAAAGGAAAGTTATATGAGAAGTAATGTAAAAAAATATCCATTGATTATGGTGTATGCTTCCAGCTGTATTTACCTGTATACTGTGTCAGAGTGCACAAGATGAAYATTCAGAAAGTTATAACTTTAAGTCAAAATCTTTATACTCACCTGCAACCAGCACTAGCCTTCAGTTTTCCTCTGTCACTGAGAACTGAATATTTTCCCATTACTTTTTTAGCTTGCTTGAAAGAATTAAGACATCTTTGAGAACTATGAAGATATTGCAGATTGCCTAAAGAACAAAATTTTAGAGGATTTTGGGATTCATTGTCATAAATGGATTTCTAGGTTTGCTTTATTTTTTTTTCTGGGATCATTTGCAAATGGTTCCGAATGACTTGACTGAATATTTTCTGGATGTAAAAATAAATTTTAATGGATGCTAAAATAAATTTTAAYAAAATGTAGTTCAGCAGTGTATAGGCCACTTATCCTGTATCRTATAAAAATGATCAGTCAAAAGTCTTGTAAATATAGAAAATTTGAAAATAAACAAGAAAATACTGTTTTTTGACTTTAAGTAGTCAAAAAAAGTCTTAAAGTCAAAAAAAAAACCAAAAAAAAAAACCCACAAAAAATTAAATAAATTTTAAAAAATGACCGATTAGTCTAACTGAAATCCAGATTTTGAATCAAGATATATTGAATATCTACCAAAATCTAGGTTAAATATTTCTGAGTAGCTTACCTGAATTCAACATGAATTAATTTTAAGTTTATGGAGCTGAGACTTTTATTGCATGTGTTAGAAATCAAGAAASGTAATTATTATTAAAAATATTTTTAAAATATAAAAACTTCRAATAATTATTGATTATTTTAAACAAAGAGAACTACTACCAGCTCAAAATTTTAAGAAACTTAAAGCTTCCACCAATAATTCAGAAATAAAGGTATGTGGCTTAAAGGAATTCTTAGCCATATTTCCACTTATGCTGATGTATAAGAGTGCAGAGGAAAGATTTTTTTTTCAGGAATTCTGTCTTTAAAAGCCCCACTATCTYCTATGGGGTGAGGTGTTTTCTCTGTATTTGTATGATTTGATTTGGTAGTGGTGTTTTCTTTTCCTCAAAAATTGCCTAAAGACAGGCTATTTTTTTTCTACTTATTTTTGTATGTAGGATCATTGAAGCACACTCTGTCCATTTTATCTGGAGCCGAATTGCTCTCTCGGATTTCTGTCAAGATTGGGAGTGAGTGGGACAAAGAAATGTTTTTGTTACAATGACTTGTCCTGGTAAATGACTTTGAGAAATATCACTTTCATTAATAATGAAATAAGTCAAAAGGGAGAGCAAAGAAGGGCAGTTCAGGAGAATATATACCAAATTAGTGAAAGGGAAAATTAAATCCCACTATATGGCACAGTGTCAAGTGTCATGCACCACTATTTGGGGGAGTGTTTGTTGTTTCTTTCTAATACAGAATGTTCACTGAGATTTGTGCCTCTAAGGATAAAGAGTTGAAAATATTGTAACTAAGGACAWGCTCACAAACCAATTCTGCAATAAAATGAAAAATATCTCCTGATTTCCCACAAGCAACAATTTCTTGCTTACAGATTATTTGAAAGGAAAAGCTACAGAGGAGAATGGAGACTGTAAGAGTCTGTGTGGTACAAWTGAAATGTTTAAGGAAATCTTACTGAAATACACTATTTTTGTAAACTACRCTGAGAAAAATTGCTTAAAACACAAAATGCTTTCCACAACATGATTTGTTTGTGAACAATTCTGAAACCATAGGAAATCTCTGAAAAGAGCAGATAGTCTTTAAAAATCACCCCACAAACTAAAACACAACAAAAAACCACCATAAAAATCCAAAAAAGCCAAACAAAAAACAACTCAAACACACAAAACAAAACAAAAACAAAACAAAAAATCCCCCAAACTATGCATCTTTATATACAGATGCACACTTGTTTTAACGACATCCAAAAGCAASCAATGTGGAGCATAGTCTTATTCTTCAACATGAAACCCATGYATTGTGTCCTTGTTTAATATTTTCCAAACTGTGAGCCATTCTGCCATGTATCCAATTTTCTTTCCTTGGAGTTCTGCTGATGAAACTCTCCCATGAATAACAAATCTGAAAAAGAGCCTTTACATTAATATTGAAAGTAAAGCTACAGTTGGTTTGTATTCACTGGCTCTGTTCACTTTCCATGGCAAAGTAAAATGGTCCTTTCCTTCCCATGAATAATAARTGAGCCTAAGAGTTCAGCCTGCTCAACCACTGCACTTTTCTTTTTCCATAAAACAATTTCATATATGTTTATGAAAATACTTTTATTTTTATAAACATAAATATATGTTATTTTATAACATAAATATATGAATATAAATCAGTTTTAGCTATAGTGAAATCATTTGCACCACAAGAKAATCTGGAAATTTTAATGTGTCCTCTCTAATCTTAGGAAAGCTACTGGATATGTTGTGTGGTCCATCTAACAGCAAGGAATCACATTTATATCTAAARTGTACTGATTATAAATATTTAAAATTTTTAGGTATCCATTATTTTTCTTCTGAAAAACAAAATAAAAATTAAAACCACCCACAGCTCGGTTTAAGCCCTTTCCAATTATAATTAGCATCTGCATCTGTAATATTTGCAGTCCTCTGTTAATTGTTGTAGAAAGCAATCTCCCTTAAATCTTCCCTCCTCAAAGCAGAGCAGGACCAGTTCTTTGTCTCTGTCTCTCCTCATATACATATGCAAGAACTCCATTCCTCTAAGCATTTTGGTGGCCTACATTGGATTTATTCCAGTTTGTCAACACTTATCTTGTATAGGGAAAACAGAGCTATGAGCAGTATCTTATATGTGGCCTCACCAATGTTGAATAACCACTACCCTCAATATTTCAGGTACATTTTTGCTGATTACTGTGGCACAGAGTGTAGTTTGCCTTCACCACGTTGGAGCACAGYTACATTGTTACAGGAACTTGTGTTTCCTAATCCAGACTCATCTTTACTCCAATTAAGAATCTTTTCAATAAGTTTCATATTGTTGCATATTTTATTCTCAGAAACATTAAATCTAACTAAACTAAGAACATCCATGATGTCTTTCACCTTCCATCCATTACCCAGATRCTTTGGGTTCTGAAGATTTTGCTTCTCTGCTTCCTTTCAATTGCAATTATTGTAAATTTGGAGTATTCTTAATTACTTGGTGAGTTTTACAAAGTATGATGGAAAGCATAGTTTCTTTACCAGATGCCTGAAGGGTTGTCTTAGCCCTGGAATGCACACTGAGGAGGTTTGACACTGTATCATGCAACTTATAATTTCTTTTATGTGATTTATTCTACCTAACTCTGTCTTAGAGGCATGAAGAAGATTAGAATTTCAAAGACTATTAGAAAAAATATTAGAATACAGGGGGAAGAAAATTACATTCTTTTATGCTTTTTCCATCTTTTTAATCCTATTTCATTTATCAGGTAGGAAGAGAAGAATAATAACCCTTTGGTTATAGGGGTTATGGTTTTAGAAAATCAGAAGAGGATCATGTATCCATTACCTTAGGGTACTATTACATCATTGTTCTTGAAAACAGGCATTTCATGGGCTTTAAAGATAGAATGTCTTTATAAACCAGACAGACTGCTTTCACCAAGTTCAATTCTACTTTATATTTAGAATTTAGATATAAACCTAATTAGTTTTAGTTGCATKTTATTTTAAATTTAAAAGAAATTGTTTAAATGGGTAACTAAAGTATAAGTTCCTTGAATCCTTTGGTATCTTATATTTTTAATCATGGAATCATGAAGATTGGAAAAGATCTCCAATATCATCATGTTCAGCCTTTGACTGGACACCACCATGTCAGCAAGACCATGGCAATAAGTGCTATGTCAAGTGTTACTTCTTGAACACTTCTGGRGATGGTGACTCCACCACCTTGCTGGGCAGCTCATTGCAATGTTTGATCACCCTTTCAGTGAAGAAATTCTTCCTGATGTCCAACCTGAACCTTCCCTGATGCATCTTGAAGCCATTTTCTCTTGTCTCAAAATATCAAGGAGATGTAAAGGACATGATTCAGTTGCTTGAGCATATGTTCCCCTTCAGACAGTCATCTAAAGATACTCACAAAGAGACCTCAGAAGAAACCTGCATTTTGCAGAGCAGCAGATGGAATGAAGCTACTGGTCATAGAGAAAACTGGATGTGTATTCCACAGCCAGACTACYAGGGATTGGCATTTCTGTTTAAGTTTCCTTCAACGATGCAGGAATTCATAGCTTAATAGCTATCCTTTATTRTCAGTTGCAGCCTAATAAATAGCTTTCTAACCACCCTTTCCCTAGCCTGTAGCACTGCATRGGGTGGTTGTGACCCAAGTGCAGGAYCTGACAGTTGACCTCACTGAACTCATACAGTTGGTCTCATGCCAAGGATCCAGCCTGTCCAGATCCCTCTGCGGAGCCTTCCTACCCTCCAGTGGTGCAACAGTGCCACCCTTCTTGGTATCATYTGCAAACTGACTGAGCAGGGCACTCAATCCCTTCATCCAGATGATAGATAACGATATTAAATARGGTTGTCCAAAATACTGAGCCCTGGGGAGCCCATCTTGTGGCTGGCCTGCACTGGCTGTGACTCCGTTCATCGCCACTGTCTGAGCCCAGCCAACCAGCCAGTCTTTCACCTAAGGAGCAGTGCATCCATCCAAGCCATGAGAAGCCAGTTTCTCCAGAATGCTGAGAAAGATAACATCAAAGGCTTTACTAAAAGCCWGGTAGACACAAGCCTTTCCTTCATCCACAAAGTGTGTAACTTTGTCACAGAAGCAGCTCAAGTGGGTCAAGCAGGACCTGCCTTTCACAAACCCGTGCTGGCTGGGCCTGATTGCCTGCCTGTCCTGCATGTGCCATATGATGGCATTCCRTATGATCTGCTTCACTCCCCTTCCCAGCACTGAGGGCAGGCTGATAAGCCTGTATTTTATGGATCCTCCTTCTGACTTGTTCTGCAGATGGGCATCATAGCCACACCTTCCAGTCAGCTGGGACCCTGGTTACTCATTTACTACTGAAAAACGACTTAAAGTGGCTCAGCAAGTTCTTCTGCGAGCTCCATCAGTACTCTTGGGGGGATCCCATATAGCCAACCAGAGACACCAAAAAGAAGCAGCAGAAAATATATTTTTTGTATTTTTTTTTCCACTTGCCTCAAAGAAGGCATATTTGGGAAGCTGAAACCTACTCATACTGTTAAATAACTAAAGCTTCCATAAATATCTAAAAATTGTGAGAAATTTTTCATTCTTTAAAGAATATCTATAGAAGAGAAAAAGTGTTGCTGTTTAACTTTCATCCAATACTGACGCTGTCATAATATTTGCTTTAGAAAAGGAAGATCTGTATTYAACAAATGCCTTCTCCTGATAATTTGTATATATTTATTTCTGATGTGAGACCCAAAACAATCCATCAAAACAATAGAAACATTATAAAAGAATCACAATATTACAGGCAGAAATTTAGATTCCCATGAATTCCCAGGTAATGAATAATTCAACAAGATTTATTTTAAGGCATGTCTCACTTGGCTTTAAATCACATTATAGGCCTCTGAGTCTACTTTTGTCAAGAAGTAGAAAAAAAGTCAGCAGAAAAAAAAATCTATGTCTTTTCTGAAAGACATTTCTGGATATAAGTTCAGGATTTGAAAACTCTAAAACTATGTTCCTTTTTTAATGTCTCCTGTTTGTGAATTTCTTTAGTATCAAAATATATGGATAAAACAGGAAGTTCTKTAGCTTTCCCAGATATATATCTATAATTTCAGATCATGCTTTTACAGTTCTCTTGTTCATTGTTTCTCAGTTGTTTATATTTTTCTTTTTTTTTATTAAAGAAGAGTACAACTATTAATCCTTTCCAAACAGAACATAGGTAGAATGCAAGCCTATCTTGCTAATGTTTACTTTTTAAATGGAATTATTTTTATTTTAGAAGATATGAGAAAAAAGTCTTTTAGTTCTCCAAYTACTTTTTCACATGTGTCTCATCACTAAATTTAAATATATTTTAATTGACTAGAAATATTTTTTGTAAGGATGTATACATCAGAAACTTTGGAAACAGAAAACTTCTTGCTATTTAAGAGTATCTTAGATTTATTTATCATATGGACAATAACCACTTTATTAAATGACTTGTTATGAGGATAGCCATGGACATGCAAACAAAGACCCTCACTTTGAGAAGAAAAGCTACTATTCATTTGTACCCATATTTGGGTAATTAATGTTAAACTGGACAACAAAATGAAAAATTAATTTTCTCTCTGTAATTCAGAGAAACTTCAGGAACCAATAGAATTTTCTCTAGCATTTATCAGGRAACTAAAAAAAACYCCAAACCCTAAGTTCATGTGTTTTGCATAGACAGAATATTATTTAATAAATAAATTATSTATTTAATTTGTGATTTGTTATAGAGTGGGGGTTTTGGTTGATGATTTGTTTTTTGCTTTTTTCCCAAAGACAAAATTCAGCTCTGTGTTGTTAGAAGAAAGAATAAAATTTTTGTTGATTGCTTCTCCTGTTACCTTCAGAACTTAAAAGTCTAATTGCATTATAGAAATGCTGAAATCTGATATTATTAAAGCTATTACCCAGTTTAAATTTGTGTTATGTTAAATTAARTTTATTACCTTTATGAGGTAGACAGACAGTTGCAATTAAGGTTTTATTTCCAAATTTCTTCATGATTTTCTTTCAAATCTGGAATTCATAAACTGGAGTCACAAAAAAATTGATTAATTGAAATAACAAAGTGATTATGGAGTGCCATAACCAGTGATTCCCTGGATTTTGATGTAAAGGACATGTCTTACTACTTTATTGCCTCTTAAATTTTTTTTGCTCACAGAATTGTTTGCATTYGAATATATTTGGATATTCTGTGGCTACCTTAATGCTGGTTTACCTGATTTGTTCAAYTGAGTTTTAAACCAGTCCAACATTCATTTATCTTTAATTTCCCTTGGGAAGCTGTCTAATAGACCTGAGTGTTAACAAATATTTCCTCATTCAGCCTTAATTTTTGTTTCTCATTTTGTCTGATTATATTGAATTATTATATATACCAACTTGAACAGCTCTATTCATTTCTTGTTTACAATCTATGAATAAGATGAACTACCCTTATAAACTGTGCTTCTTTGGTSATTGTTTATCTGGAATACATATTACAAAATCTTTTTTTTTTTTTTTACTGTTTTTCTTAAGTCACTGAAACAATTAAGTTCAGTTTGGTTTTTTGGAGGTTYTTTCAATTCTTAAAATAGGTTTTTAAGACGGTTAAATGCTCAAGAAAATGAAAATTGAAGTTCTGTAGTACTGGGGTGTTTAAAATGTCATAACTTTCTGATTTAATAGCACCGACTCTGAAGAAATAATGTTACATAATGCATTCTGCTTTATTGTCCTGTCTGATCACATAGGTGAACTTTCTTGATTATTTGTATACAGAGTCAGAAAATGCATTTTCTCTCWTTTTCCTACAATACTTTATAACAATTTGCTTTTTATTTTCTTCTTGAGATCATCATACAAGCTAAATATTGTCTAAATCTTTTYAATTGCTGTCAAACAACAGTTATCAAGGGCACTGAAACTCCCAAGCTGTGGCAAGATACCTGTGAAACCTGGRGGAGGATTTTCCTCAGGGAAATTGGGGGTTCTTCATCAGGTAACGTCATCCCAGGGCARGCAGACAGCAATGTGTCCATGAGCAGCAACGACCTTTACACCACCTGAGATGCTGCTGAGTCTCAGCATATCTTCAGGAGATATCATCTATGATCTGAGACAATTGGGAAGTGCGAGTCAYTTCTTCTAAGTGGCATCTGACAATCAGCTTGCATTGAAGGGTATTTCACATGCCACCAGTCATCTAAACRTAGGCAGCCAAATAGACCCTAGATATGTACCTTGCACATAGATATTTACATTTTTATATCTGAACTTGTCTTAATCAGAAGCTGACTCTCWTTCAAGCGGAACAATTTAGTTAACTAATTGTTAAATATAAGGACATCTGTTTCAACTGTTTTGAAATTTCACAGCCTTGTCTTCAACTGCYGATGCAAAGCAATGGAGAAGTAGGATCACATGTGCCAGCACAATCCAACTGCTTGAATAACTTGGACTACCTTAAAAGGCAGAGATGTCTTTGCATAAAAATTAGTTGAAGCCTGGGCATGCTGATTGCTCAATGGAGAGTARCAGCAACCTGAGCTAGTCAATGGAGAGAGATTTCTTTAAGGCACATTTCATATGTCTTTCAAATTATGACATCTGAACGAAATTAATTATGTGATATGTGTCCTTTTAACTTTAAAGATATTCTAAATGACCAGGTTAGCTTAACATAAGTCACACTGTAAGTGTCTCTATTTTTCTGAAATTCCAAGTATCTCTATGTGATAGATTTCAGGATTATTCAAACTTGCTCTTAAAGCTGTGCATTAGCCAGCTAGAATMTCTAAATTTGATAGTCAGTAAGCACTGCCAAATGAAAGTTAAGATATACTAGTTAAATCTCAGTAGMATATTAACACTCAGCTTCTGTTTCAAAACTGTCAGGTGTACAGCCAATTCAAAGACTAAAGCACTGATCAAACAAATTTATATTAATTCAATGCAAACTTGTATCATTAAGTCAAATAAATCTAAGACAGCTCTAATGTTTTTGGTGTTGTGTAAAAGTATCCAAAAATTATAAAATTTGTAGGTACCCAGATTTATGAGTGGAATTTGRTTGCTTAATCATGAACATCTTATTTGCGATTTGGGTTAAAAGACATCATGGCACAGAACTGCTGCAGTTCTTCCTTCTATACCAGTTGCTGGAGGTTATGGGATATATTCAAGGGAATTCTCTCAAAAAACACTGGTTGCTGAGCTAGTACTTCAAACTACTTGCTTATGTGTCTAAGCTTTCAGGAGTTTTGTCTGCTGCATTTARGTTGTGACACAGTAATCCTTTCCTTTCATTATATAAATACAAAAATGAAGCTTTCACAGCTATGTATGTTAAATGAGAAAGTATATTGCTTTAGATAATTTGACTTACACTGAAATAATTAATTAAATCAACATTAATTCTAATATTGTCTGTGTAACCCATGGACGAAAAAGAGTCATTATGATTAAGTAGGGACTAGTATTATTCGAAAAAAAAGAAGGAGGGGGAAAAAAGAGCATTTGAGAGCAATTGCTCATTTAGAAAAACATTCATGTRTATGTTTTAAAGGCAAATTTTAAGGCCGGTGAAAAATTACTACATTATTAGCTGTGATGTAAGTTATTTTTGTAGAAGAGAAGCAAAGGACATGACACTGATGTGAAGCACTGTATTAYGAGTATGAAATTGACATGTTTTAAGCTATCAAGGGAACGCTCAATTAAAAAATATGATTTAGTTACATTGTTACCTCCAACTAGATACTTGTACAAATGTAATACAAGATCTAAAGTAAATTAGAATCCTTCTGGAGCAACAAGTAGAGAGAGACTAGACAGAATTTTGCATTCAAAATGGTGATATGTCTCTCTGTTTAGGAGTCTCAGCCCTATTCTTCAGGCACAATTTCGGTCAAGATTAAGATACAGATTTGTGTACAAAYAGGGCAATTGTACAAAACTTGGGGAGAGTGTAAGTTCAGCTATAAATGTGAATTATGTGAATAAAATATAAATTAAGTAGCCATTAATGTATTTAAAACAAGTTCCCYCTGGGACGGAGCAGCTGCGGCTGCTCACAAAGACCACTGAGATCCACCGCTGAGAGCCGGCRYGSCCAGACCRGGCRCTTGCAAGCYTCCTCGGGGACCKCCRCGGCTCCACCCAGCACTATGGGAACCGGGTCGGAACCAGGGAACATCAGACACTGCCAAAACCTGAATTCTGTTTCCTGAATGCCTGAAAAAGGAGAGGTGCTATTCAAAATGTGGCAGTTGGTGCTGGGGAGGAATAAGGTRTCTCATTTCCACAGAGGTCAGTCACTTCTCAGCAGCTACGGTGGAACCACCCRTGGCTGTCACTAGAAGCACCAAAGCCTTCATTCGATCCTTTTGCCTGCAACYGCTGTAGCTGATGGTTTGTGAAAGAAATCAAGATCCTATCAGTGACTGGTTGTGTATAACACTGTCCCATCTGAGTTGCCAGAAACTGATGCCTTGGGAAGACTGACCCGAAACAGAGACTGGACAAAGCTAGAGAATWAAGTAGAAATTTATTGAAAGGYTCTAGGATACACCTTGGGCAGGACAAGAGCRTGACCAGGGCTACACCCAAGGTGGRCTGARAATGATCACAGAATGGACCCTTGGTCACGAGGTCTTACACTTTWATAAGTTTTGGTCTATTTGCATATTGGGTTTAATTGTCCAATTACAGCTTCAGGCTTTGAGGTCTCTTCCTTCTTGTTTCTCCCTTCAGTACACMGTTGTTTATKCTTTTGGGCCTGACTYGGTGTCCTTGGTCTTCAGCAGGGAAAGGATTTGTTTTGTCTACCTCCTGTGTGAAGAGAGCTCACTAGCACTTAATATGAGGCTCAGAACTACATCTGAGRCAGCACAGAATTAGAAAAACATAAAAGCTAAAACTTTAAGCATCAAGAGGATACAGCTAAGGGTATTGCATAAAAATTGCTTTGATTGATTACACTGCACCTTATTACTGATAATCACTACTGAGAGACTACTGAGAGACAAAGTTGTAACCCAAATGAAATTACAAGTTCATTGTGACATAACCACAGAGAAATAAATCAGCTTCTTACATATTTATTTATTCTTTGATAAAGATTGGTACAGTTCAGTAAAGGACACACTATATGCATTACAAGAAAATTGTCTTGTATTATGAGATATGCAGCTTTATTTTTTTGACAAGGAATGCATGACTATCACYTGCTTTCAACGAGCTTCAAAAGCGAACAATGAACAGAGCTCAAGCAGGAGAAAAATGGCAGTGAATCAAGCTTAAGCATCTTATTTATCACTGAGCATCCTAAACAAGACTGAGARTAGTATTGTGTGACTATGGTTCAATTTTAAGTAGAAACATTTGTCTGGCTAAGGAAGCACRTATAATACAGAATAATTCCAAGCATATTCAGAGCTATATTTAATTATATTTTAAGTAATTTATCTTATGCCTGAAGTTTAACAGATGTTAACTCAGCTAATTCAGGATTTTGGCAGATTCCACTGTGTAAGTATTTARCATCAGTGTTTGAATTTATTATTCCATTATCATCTGTGAAGGAACAATGAAAAATAGTGTAATAATTTCTGAGATATATAGAAGTTGGCAATGAAAAATGAACTGATGAATGCTGTTTACATCTTATAGTACTACAGATTTGTTTTCCAGATATTTCACAGTATCTATGTTGCACCTGGCAGCTTCAAGAGGATTAGCTTTTTGCAGCACCTCTGATTCTCCTATCCAGAACAACACCTCATATCCAAAATTTCAAACACTTTCTCAAAGAAAGGGTGGTTTTAATATGGCCACAAATATTTTTCCTGTTTCTCTCTGGAGAGTATCTTTACAGTCCTCCATAAAGCAGCTTAGACCATACTGTGAGTTGTAAAATTTAGCAGAACAGTGAAGCATGTGCTTGGGAAGATATCTATAAATGGCAAACTGACATCTGATTACTAAGATAAAAATTATTTCTCTGATGATGGGTGTGGAGTAGTAGTGTCCCTTTAGTTCCTCAACTGCTATTTTTATRGGTAGGTCTTTGAAGGTCTTCAGTYAAGATATAAACAAAAAGCCATTATGTTTGAAAAGTAAAGTATGTGAACAATTCTTTTGAGATGCAGAGGCTTAAAAGAATATGTTAAAGTACAAATYGTGTTTCACACCTTGGTGCCAAAATATGTTTGAATACAAAGAAGCTTCAAAGACATTTTTTCATTACTTTTTGTGGTCAGATGTTAAAAGTGATTTGAAGTTCTCTCACATCTGTTTTCTTGGGAATACTTATAAAATCATGATTCATATGAACTACAACAACTAACCCCTAAATTTTGTAGAATTGAGACAGATATTTCTTCACTGATTGCGTGGGCAAGCTGCCATATATAGTTTTGGTTAATACTATATTCATCCATTTCACTTGTGACCATTAAATAAAATGAAAAATGGGTAGAAATTTAATAACTGCATATTTAAAATACTTTTTACCCAATTTTTTTTTCTATATTTCAAACACTTTGTAAGTTTGAATGGAAAACAGTACTAGATCTGGAAAAAATACTATATAGCTAATTATAGGTAAATGAATCCTATCTGATGGAGATGTAACAATTCAGCTAATCATATTCAAACGGCTWTTGGAGAGTGAGCTAAATAGATTTTCAAGAACCATGTACTTGAAAAGTGTAGAGACTCTCTAGCCAAGTCTTTTTCTAGATTCTAGAAACTTTTATATTTTTTAATAGTTAGTTATAGTTAAACTTATTAAACTCTTTTAAGCCTTGCATATCCTTATTTCCCCTTCACAAACCTGCTCTTTTATTAAAAGAACTAGTTTGGGTCCTCAGATTTACAATATACTTCTGAAAAATCTTGGATATTTTTTCTCTATGGGCTTCTCATGTGTTGGACAAAACKGTACCCCAACTATAGAAACAGAAAAAGAACTTTTCTTGTTAAATTAAATAGTTCCATAACTAGGGKTTTTTAACTGTTCTTTGCAAACAAACTGCTCTTAATTTCTGATGCAAGTCAGAAATATTAACTTTCAATGACTACATGATTTACTGAATTCTGCATCAAAACAATGCTTAGAATTTGTCTAGATCAAAACTATCATCCCATAGGAGCAACAGAGGAGGGGCAAGAATAGAAAGCTATTGTTTTCTCAGAGCTAATACATGGGAAAACAACTAAAAATTGTAGCGAGGAGGAGGGAGAAAAAGAAAAAAAAAATCATATTCCTCAAAGACCTATTTCCTTATTAATCACTGATGATTTTGTATATAACACAAAACTAGAAGTTAYTGTTACTTTGGAAGATCTAAATGTCACCAAAATAATGATGACACTAAGAATGGTATTAATAGAATGATTAAACTGAGTAAGAAGTACAAGGTCAATATGTAAAAGTACAATAAGTAAAGATTAATAAGAACGTATTTTGTTATAAACTAGAAAAACGTCAGTAATACTCAAAGAGGAARTAGAAAACCCCAAATATGTCAATTACTATTGTGTCAATGAGATTTCAATGTGAAAAAGAAAACTAGGATGGAACAGTAAAATACATTGTGTCAAACTGACATTACAAAGAAAGAAGGGAAGAAGAATTAAACTAAACACTTGCTAGGTTACTGTAAACAAATCATGAGGATAGTTGAGAGAGGAACTGATATTTTCCAGCTGTCAAAGTACTAATTTTGTGGAACAGCCTTCCTATATGAGAGAGTATGAGGACAGATAAATAGTTCTGAGACAAAATCTGATCCATTTCTGAAAAGGTKGTGATTGCTTATAATACCTGAAGAAAATTCTTCATGTCCTTTCTTGTCATATTCCAGCAACCTCAAAATRTTTTCCTTCACTCTATCTGAAATGTTTAAACTATTACATAATACATGTTAAACTAACATATTATTAATTTCTTAAGAAAKAAAATGTTCAGTGCAAAAAATTCTATGTGAAGATTCTTCTCACATAATTTTAGATACTGTACTTTCTTTTGCTGCTTCACAAAATGCAATAGACAAATCAGAACATGTCCAGAATCTGAATCTTCCAACATATCTGTCTTGAAGAACAGTTTTGGAAAGGGAAAAATATAATCCTGTCAAGGCATCCCTCTTTATGCCTACAGACTCTAGACATATGGCAGTGAGTCTTGTGARAATATTTTTTTTTACGATCTGTTGCATTTCATAATCACACGCTCAGTAAAGAAGTTCTAACTCATATCCAGGTGGAGCTTCCTGTGCATAGTTTCTGCCCATTGCCTCTTGTCCTATCGCTTGGCATTACTGAGCAGAGCCTGACTCTTAGCTCTTGACAACCTCACTTAAGATATTTATGGAATTGATCAGGTCCTCTCTCAGTTGTCTCTTCTTGAGACTGAACAGGCTCAGATCTCCCAGCCTTTCCCTGTGGGAAACCAGAGTATTTCTCTGGTTCTCCTGGTCGGCAGGAGCGTGGACAGGGGGGTGAATCCTCCCTGGCCTGTGCCTGAAACAGTGATGGTGTTTGGTCCTAGCCCGTGGAAAAAGCACTGTCAGGGTTGTCAGAGGATTTGGAGGTCACAAGGGTTTGATTGGTGTGATTTTGTTATGTCACTGGGTGTGTAGAAGGGTTTTTAG
>CADDXX010000487.1:127395-151512 GCA_902810485.1 Alauda arvensis
ACACTCTGGGGTATTGGCCACTCCTCAGAGCCTTGTGTCCTCAGGGAACCTGCTGAGGAGACATCTGCCCTCTCATCCAAGTCACTGATGAATAAATTAAACAATACTGGGCTCAATATTGAAAGTCGTAGGATACCATTAGTGAGAAGCATCCAACTAGACATTGTGCCACTGGTTATTATTCAGATAACCACACCCAAGTAGCTGCTAGAGGGTGAGATAGATAGATTTCCATTTATTCAATGTCTAGGTTATATGCAGACATTTAAAATATAGGTATTTTTATCTTTGAGGCTGCCTTTTACTTTCAGTTGATGCAAGACARGTAATATGAAAATCCAGCTGGCTGCAGATAAAGCACAGCACTGTCCTGGATAGAATGGGCTCAGCCTCATAGCCTTTGTGCAAACTCATTTTTTCATTCATGATGCCTTTTTGTACTCCATGTCCCATTACCCCTCCAAAAGGGCCAGRTTTGGGGCCATGCCCTGTGTCAGAGTATCCATCTCTGCAAGGGTGTTTCACTACAGTATTTCAGAGAGTTTTAGAGGTCTGTATGAGGGCAGCTGGACAAACACATCTAAGTCCATCCCTTAAAGGCAAGGGAATTCCAATGTGTAAAGACTGAAGRAATGAACCAGATTAATGTTAAAGAGGGAAGAGCAGAATGCTTCTCACTTGTCTATATAACTGAATAAAATAATTTTTACTCCATTCTGATGCCTTATCAGTATTTAGTACTTGAGATTGTAAACTTAYAATGAAACTGAACCTGTTAATGAGATTTCAATAATGTAAACTCCATATAGTCTCTAAATATATTTTCATGATTAAACAGCATTCCTTACTGGAAAAATGATGCTCAGTCTTATGCTTTAAAATGACTGCTAGTAAAAATGAAAGCATATGACTTTCTTTTTTGATTTTAAGTCAGTATCAGAGTAAATTTTATTCCAGACACAATTTTCAGTGGTTTCCCTCTCACTATTTAATTGAAAGAGTGAAATCTTGACTGCTTTCATAAACCTCACAGCTCTTAATGCATTTTCCAAGGACAATATATTGAGATCATTTTCACACAAAGTGACTATCTTGAATACAGAAACTTTTGTATCTCTATAGTTTGTTTGGTTACATTTATAAAAARTCCTATAGATAGACAGTGATAATATTGATAGCTACTCTTTTTTGAATGTTCTTGAAAACATTCAAGAACATTCAAAAGAAAAACAAAAAAACCCCAAACCTAACCTGAAAAACAGTATTTTTTTCCAATATAATTGCATGTGAACATTATGCACGTAAATGCCACCTAATGTAATTTACTCTCTTCTCAGGGATTTTTAATTTAATAATAAAATTAATTATTTTGCGAATTTGTCATGGTCATTCAAGTAAAAAGCCTTTCTGACTGCTATAAAATGCATATTAAATAATGAGACTTGATAAATGACAATTTTTGTCATTATCCAACAAAGAATTGAACTTACATTGAAGTTAAATGAAGCACATGTATTTTATAAGATAAGATATGTCTCCTGTTAGAGGAAACTTGAGTCATACTGGTGATTTCTGGAAAAATTGTGAACAATTCTAAGATACTTTAAGAATATAAACCTCTTAAAAATCTAAGGGACCTAAAATGAARTAAATTGTTTAGCTAAATATTTCAGTTAAAAAATCCCAAGCAACAAAACAGGTATGCCTATTAAAAAATAGACTCAAAAATAAGGCTTTTTTTTCACAATTACTGTGAATCAATCAGAGGAAGAACAGCATGTTGTACTAACAAATACCAAGTTGAAATGCATACAAGTAGCTGTGAAAAAATTGAACACTAAGAAAGAGAACCTCCTAGCCCTCCCAGCAAAGGAGATAGAACACCAGTGAATCACTGTAAAAATAAGTAGGAAGAATCAAAATTTAACATCAAAGAAAAACATCAGCTTTTGTTTATRTATTRCATCAGAATTTGTTTATATTAATAATAATTCATGGTAGAACTGGCTGTATTTGGTGGTTGGCATTTTTGTAGTGAGTCACTCATATTTTGATTACGTTCTTAAAATACTAATTAGTCTAACAAGAAATTCTAATAATTRGATCCCCATATAAGGAAAGAGTATTACTCATAATATACCCAAAGGAGTCCTTCTCTAGARGGGAAAATGGATTTTTAGTTTTAGTTCAAACCATGCCTGGCTGTCTTAAAATTATGATTATATCTGTGGGGAAAATGATGCAGTTAATGCAGTTTAATATAACATATTACCAGAAATRAGATAATAGAACAGAAAATAAAGGCCCAAAAGTTAGATCTGATGTCAACAAACTGCACATATTGTCATTGAAGGGCTAGTTACAGCTTTGCTCTTTTTTCTGTTTTTTTAACTGTACGTAGCCATAATTGCATCATTCAACTCTTCCACCCCTAATGCACAAACATATTTGAAATATCCTACTTCAGTTTAAATTCATTCTCATATATATATATAWTCCTAGGATAAATATTTTTCCAGYGCTACAACAACCAGSTAATGCATTTTTAATAACAAAGGAGGAGGYTGAAAATTATTTAGTTGCCTAAATTCCATCACTCTTAATTTTAATCACATGCAATGTRTGGTCATGCTACTTTATCAATCTGTGTTCTCAAGTTACTGGGTTTTTTTCTGAAAATTCGGCACACATATTGCTCTACCATTTTTGGCATATGTATCAATATCCCTTTCAATTTTTTGTCAGTGTTAAACAAGAATATAATCTTATTAAAATTTATACCATGGAAAAACTCAAAAAAACCCRCACAATAGCCATAAAACTGCTAACTGAATCAGGAAGCAGTAAGGTGCTAGGCAGAGAGGTTATTGGTCTTCAGAGCAGGAAATATTTCAGRGCTCCACAAGAGAATGGAGTAGCATCATGGACCAATCACATCCCAATTATTTTCAAGTCAGTGAAAAATGTCTTTACAAAAGCAKGTACACATATATACAAATTTGGTAGCAACAGTAATTTAAAATTACATTTACTTTAATAATCTCAAATCTTTGTCTTATAGATCAGGGATTTAACAATAAGTTTTCATTTGTGGCAATGCCCATCAGCTAGGTGGAGCCTTATAATATTCAAAACATGTATTCTCTTTCTCCAAAGACTGCATTACTTAAAGGAAAGCATTGAATTGTGCCAAGAAACATACAGAAAGACAATCAATCAATGACAGCTTTGCAAGAAAGCTACTAGTAAAACTCCCCTTGGTTCTCACTTTGTATTCCTTGAGGTCATACATTTATCTAAAATTCTTGGTTCTTTGATGATTGAGGGACAGCCACAATTAGAATCATTCTTAGTCAATTTTTATTGCTGCATAGAAGAACTAAAGGAAAAAMATGAATAAGCAAAGAAAAATATAATTTTAAAGGAAACCTTTATAGGGAMTGGACCACTTTCAGTTTATTTTCATTTAACGTGTTTTTCTTTTATTTCTTGACATTGTTTAAGAATGGTACTCCCCAATTTACTATTCCCACTGAAACTCTCCAAACTRCATGTCACCTGCTCTCCTCCTTTCCCTCCCCTTCCCCTCCTGAATGCTCTGTCCATCCTGGGACCTGTGCCACCCCACATCTCTCTCCAGCCCAGGACCAGCATTAGCCAACCACCATTTCCACCACTCTTGCTCAGTTGGAAAGGATCCTTTCTCCCTGATAAAGAGAGTCCCTTCCCCCATGATGTGAGGTGGTATAGAAYAACCTCTGTGTCYTACCCATACCTTATCCCRGCTACTGCAAAARTTAACCCTGACCTGGCTGGAAGCAAGAAACACTTGCACGTTCTTCTTTCAATCTATGCTATCTGATATACTTAATTGTACCTTTTAAAAACCTGAAATGCTTATGTTGTTTACCTGAAGTAAATTATATCCCTCCTCTTCATGGCTTCTTTTTAAGGTGAAGTTATGGAGATTTTAACATCATTAAGCCACAAAAAATCATGTAACATTGAAGTAAGAAACAACTATTAAAGTCTGACCTTTTATCTGAGGACAACAATTAATTCAATAGTATTTTACAATGCAAATATTAGGATTTGGAAAATGAGATGCTTGCAGAGACTAAGTGTTTGCCATCTATAAAACACATTCTCATTCAAAACAACRTTTATCTCAAAGGCAAAGCACAAAGCCAAATTATAAACAAGACGAAAAAACCCTCTCCTGGATTTTAAAATAGGCAAAAACTTCAGTGCTTTTTTTAAAATGCAGACTCTTGCTCCAAGAAAAGATCTACATCTTAAAATGAAAACTGAAACAAATTCCAGTCATGGGACTTTGTCTGACGTTATTCAATTTCCAATAATAGGTTGCTTGTGGTTTGAAAATATACAACCTGAAGTCAAAATCACTGGAACAGAGCAAATTGCATATTTCCCAGAGAACTGGTGAATGAAAATAAGTAAATAATAAATAATAACCATATATGTTACACCTGTTATTAGCAGTTACAGACAGATTGTACCATATAGTGGAGAAAAATATTTATTGGCATGCACATGCTGAAACACAAGATCTGAAAATTTCTACAGAATGTAGTGAAGGTCAYATGTATGTAATCACTCAATGACAACACCAAAGACAGAAATTTATCCTCTACTCCTTGATATTTCTCCCTGAAAAAGTGGGGTTTTTCCTAGTGAAAAATAATTCCCATTTCAAAGTAAATGATTCTGCAAAATAAATACATTTTGGGAAAAATYATGAAGAAAAACTAATTGTTCAAGAATTCTTTTCCTCACAACTATTATGAAAGGGAAATTTGTTCAAATATCTCTCACTTAAAAGACATCAACCAAATATTGTGAAAATACAGAGTGCTTTATGCTGCTAAAAGCACAAGACTATAAAAGTATTCCCTCTGGGAAAAATAAATAATAAAAAGGCTGAGTAATGTTTTTGTATTGGACATAAGGTTCCACTGAAGAGTTCCAAGTATTTCAGGCAAGAAAGCAGATGTCTTTGTTGTGTTATGCTRTATATGCTACTTTCTGTATCTCATCTCATTTATACAAAATGAATACCAAAAATTAAGCTACTRCAGAAGAMCTAAATAGCAAAGGAGTCTCCCACCATTGTTAAATAGTCCCTGTAATAAAATTATTCAGGCATTATTTAACTGTCATTAACAATATTATATAAATCAGATTTTTTTTAAAACAGAGATGGATACTGTTCTCATATTCACAGAAGAATAAGAGTGCCTATCCAAGTAGTTACTGTGGAACAAATTACCCTTTAAAAATCCTTACTCTTGTTTGATATGTATTAAGTTGCTTTTCTTCACACCACAATTTTGGTGGTTGAAGGCTGGTGGTAATGCTTTTCAGCACTGTAYGTGCTATGATTGATCTGATTGCTCAATAAATGTTTCAAAGCCTGCAGCACAGGTATTTCWTATATCCCATTTAATTTCAAAAAATATATGACAGTTATGCAGAGGAGGTGTAATTTTTTTCACTGCTTTTTAAAATAATTATCTTATTTCTTCACAAATTAAGARCTGTAAATATAAAAAAACCCCATACTTTGATAACACTTCTGGGACATTTTACACTATCCAAAAAAACCAAAACAGATGTAAAATTAGAAAGGAGTTACTACAATTATGTCAGTAATTTGATAAGTTTGTGGGCAGGTGTCTGATTTTCTTATCAATTAAGGTTTACACTCAGTAGTCACTGTATTTTTCAGAGTTTGGTCCAGAATATTTTAGTTTTAAATACCTCAAGAACTTGGTCTTCCAATCCTTCCCTTAGGAAATTATTCTCTAATCTTGTCAACAGATAGGTTATGCTTATCACTACCAAGTGACAGCGCTTGCAGGTATAACATGATACTCTTATTTATGACCTGAAACAATCTCCACAGAAAGATAACTGAAGTGGAAAAAATCCTCATAAAGTTTAATCTTTGATGGTCAGGCAAATAACAGAACTGAGAGTGGAAACTCAAGACATTTATTATGGCTGCCTTGTAGTTTAACACCAATAATAGTGCAGTCATGCTTATTCACTCCAGTTTATACTTTCAATTTACTTTACATCCAGCATCCAGCAAACCTGTGCTAAAGAACAAATCAATTATAGCAATTTACATTACATTTTACTTATTTATCTTACCTTTAACTTAATTATAGGTTATATTAAATGTTATATACCATAACSTATTTATGAAGGTGTGATTTCATACTCATAAAAATATTTGGAAATTACAGGCTGTCTATATTCCACAAATTACAAGAAGAATCATAGCCTAGACAGAAGTTTGTTTTCCTTTCCAATAGAGGTTATGGGAAAGAAGCTTGTTTGATTGCATGCACATATAAGATTATCCATATGTCTTAGCCAGGTGAGATCCCTGGGCAATAAATAATGGGTATCTGAAAAKCCAGGAGTGAAGGACAATATATTTTTTACATTTTTATTTACATGTATTGTTAATGAATGCTGTATCAGAAGTATCTTTGGAAGATGTTTCTAAAAATTTTGCACTGATTTCTGACTCTTCATGAAATAGAATAATTAGGASTGACAACTTTCTGGCAGTTATGTTGTTAGCTTTTTTTTATGTTAGTTGAAGTAAACCTCCAGATGGTTTAATCTTCAGCYTGTGGTCTTTGGAAAATAAAAAGTTGATAGCTGTTTGACAACTCAGACATCTCCATCTACCTAAGAGATGCCATGTCCTCCTTTATGACATTGCACAGTAGCATAAAGAAATGTTATATTTACTGATGAGACATTTCCAAAAGGAACATTTCTCCATTTCAGTGATGGTATGGCCATGTGGTCAGCAATGCCATGCCCTCCCTTGAGCAGGGCTCTGCCCTGTGGCACTCAGCAGAGGAGCAAGGCTGGGATGGGGATGAGGCTGGGACAGAGCCCTGTAAGTACATAGTAAAATCACAGTAATGGGGTAGTGGAGATTGATCTGRCTCCAGGGTCAGAACATCCTCAAAGACTGACACATAGGGCTGAAGGAGACTTGGAACATCATTCCTGATGACAAAGCTGTAGCAGCCGGGTTTTTTTATCACTGATGACTGATTTCTGACTAACCTGCCCTCCAGGAGAAAATACATCTTTTCAGGCAATCCACTTTACACAGAAAAGAGACTATTACCTTTCAGTTTGAAGGAGTTGAAGCMTATTAGAAGACAAGCATCCCTTCAAACTAAATAAGCCCAAGTATTTTGCTRTTTTGTTTTATGGCATGTTTAATGACATTCTGTTATCTTTTTTTGACTTATTTCTGTTTATGTTATAGAACATCAGACACCACCAAAACCCATTCAGGGCTGAGCAAAGTGAAAGAATTACTCAATAAATCCTGTAAGCCTGACTTCCATTTATACACATTAATATAGTGTTGGGGTTTTTTGGTTTTTTTTTTTGGTTTGGTTTGGTTTTTGGGGGTTTTTTTTGGGGAGGTATAGATCTTCTTTGGCATTTCTAGACAGGTATTCATCTTGACATCCAGCATGCAATTAATTTCCAAATTGCTTTGCACCTGCTYCACCTTACCTGCCTTGTCTTGCACATTAAAAATGAAGATACACAATCAAACAGATCTCTGATTGATCTGATCAAATACATCTCAGATGTAAAAATGTAATATTTTTCAAGAAGAAAACATGTTTAAATGTTCTATAAGCAAAATAATAATGGTGATAAAAAAACTTGATAAAAATTAACAAAATTGTAAGYGAGATTCTGAAACAGAAAAGAAAGCAATATTTATCTTTAGTTTGAACTGATAGAAAAATGTTTAACACACTTTGGAAATAAACTTCTTGTCTGTTTGTTATTTTACTTCAAGGAGTGAACCTATTTTCAAACATAAATGAATATTATCTAATGAAATTGAATAAAATTAAAATCTTATTTTCTTGAGYACAAACACCTCATACTGCTTTTACTGAACTTTTCTACTAATAATTTGTTCTGATTTTAAATTATGGAAGTATAGCTGATGATGGRATGAAAATGTTACATTCTATCTTATCTGCACTGCAGTATTTTTTTTTTATTTTAAATTATGGGTGATCAATAAGAGGTTTGGAACTCCARATTTCCCCTACTAAAAGATATTTTWAAAACCCATTACCTATCCTAATATTATATAGAATAATTTTGTAAATAATTTTGTAAATAAATTTGTAAATAATGTCAGTATTGTTCTTTCTGTTTTGCCAAATGAATCGTTTTCTGACATAGAAAATTGTGGCAGCCCAGGGTGCTGGCTCCGTGGGCTCCGCTCCCCTGGGGCAAGCGGGAAGTTTTAATGAGGACTTCTGTATGCAGAAGTCTAAAAGTTATTGGTTGCTGTCACTACGTAACTCCCCAGTTGTCTATGTCTCATTGGTCAGTTCCAAGTTATCCCCGCCCTTGGGGAAAGGTTTTAAAAATGCTYGTTACCCTTTGTTCCACGCTCTCAGCGTGCAGCAGCTCAATAAACTGCTTGTTCTGCTGGAAGTCAGTTTCCCTCATCCTTACCCTTAGAGAAACCCTTTACTACTGTCAGAACCTCACCCCCTTTCCACCCTGAAAGCTCACACGCACGCACGGGACCGCTGAGTCTTCCCCGAAGTAGAAGCACCCGGCAGGTCCCACATACACTGAGCCRGGACCACAGCTGCAGGAGGGGAGAGGGACTGGAGGCTGTTTTAACAGAAAATCCTTTTACATAATTTTGAGAATGAGTTTTTGTGTCTGAATTAAGTGACTGGCAAACATGAATGAACTACCCTATTGAAACAGAACAAATTTTTTCCTGGAAACAAATTTAAATTTAGCTTTTCAAGAATASGATTGAATTTAAATGAAAAATGTAAACATTTAATTTTGCTCTTTTTTTTTTTTTTAACAAGTCTTTGTGGCTACTTTCTGCATGAAATTATATGATGTAATGTTTTAGAGATGGAAGAAAAAAAGAAATGTGGGAATACCCTCTGAAATGAGTAACTTTACTTCCTCCATTTGTTTTCATTTAATTCATGAAAAAAATTATAACTCTGATTACAAAATAACAAAAAATAATTTGTTTTTCCACAAACTTAAGAGCAAAATTGAGGAACTATTTATAATTGCTGTAGATGCACTATATAAAAATGTACTGTGATAAGTGCAGATATTCATCATAAATCACATTATAAGTCATATTTCCTATTATGTCTGTTAAACCAAAACTTGTGTGCAAAGATTTAATTTACTCTTTTTCTTGTTCTTATCCTGTCAGGTTAAATAYAGAACCATAGAATATTCTGAGTTGGAAGGGATCTAAAAGCATCATYGAGTCCAGCTCTTAAAAGAATGGCCCATAGGGGACCAAACCCACAGCCTTGGCATTATTGCACCATGCTTTAACCAAATATATAAATATATATAAACCTGTGCATCCCAGTGAAGGTAATTWCAATTTTATATATGTGTTTAGTTGTGTATACTGCTATGACTAAGAGAGATAAGATAAATTTCAGCAGYAAAATTTGTCTATTTTCTTTATAARTTAATTATGATTTAAAAATAAATGAAGGCAGTAGCCTCAAAGCATACAGTCCAATTAATGGTAGGAACCACCCTACAGTATTGGTAAGATGATATATTGTCATAGAAAGAGAAGTTCCTCACTCTTTTAACTAAAAATTCTGCACCTGGAGAATGAAGAATTACTGTTTGGCAGTTTTATAACCCATGGGGATTTTAGCACAGAGTCATAACTATGATCACTTAATTAGTGATTATCATCTTGAAACCATTTACAGCTCTCCTGCAAGTAAGCTCGTTCTTCCCTGAATAAAGAAGCAAAAGGAGATTAAAATTAAAATTTGAGTGTTATGTCACTATCCCAATCCTTCATGATGCAGATGGTTATGTAGATCATCCTCCAATCATGTATATCAGAAAATGGTCAGTATTTGTCTTTGCACTTACTGACCTCTAGGTAAGGAGTTCCTTTGTGAATAGGCATTTGTTACTCGATGCATAACAGCAGTGTTTTAATTCCAAACAAAATTAACTGCACTGAAAATAAAGCCAAATTGATACATCTGTCAAGCTAAAAATTTTGACAAAGCAAACTTTCTTTCTTCTCAGTGTCTTATTCCTTTCCTCCAAAGAACCATGTTCCTTCAGTCATATGTTCAAGGACAGAATTGCTTTTGTGGGTGGGAATTTTTCTGCAGCATTTTACAWTGCTTACTATATACTATACAATTATTTATATCTATTTATATCAATTAGTGTTCATATATGACTACTCTGTATTATCATCTAATCAGAAGTTTATTTCTACTTCCATATATAACAGGTATATTAATCTCATTATTTCAGASATGAAATCCAATCCACTGACCTCACCTTCTAAATAACCTTTTAACTAGTGTACAAGTGGTACTATGAGACAGCATCCTGTGCATATATTCTTCTGATTCAAAAAACCTTCTTAAATTATTTTGCTTTTTGTGGATTTGATGATTTTTGATTCCTTKTTTTATTGGCCTAAGGCTTAAAATTAGAATTCAAATTACATTTACTTCCTATTTTAAGTTTCCAGATTGATTACATACAGAATATTTACATTTATTTACAGCTGATGAACTTCCAGAACATTGCATAGCAAGAGAGTYGGCCAACATCTATGTGTGGTTAGGCTGAGGATGGAAACTGTCACTTCTTCCACTGCAGATGTGTACTTACATAAAGGGCATAGTGCCCTGGTGACGGCTGGGAAGGGACAGCTTCCAAAAAGACAAGATAGTAGAGCTCAAATAACTGATGTGCTGCCCTTGATGGAAACAGGCGGCAGAAAACATGGGAAGTGGGGGTTATCTTTGCACAGGAAAGCTATCTGAACGTATGGACCTTTGTCCTAGTAAAGGCTGTGAGTTTATCCAAGGCTTGTGACTTCAAACTAGAGGACATATTAGTGTCAGTGATATATTGACAAGTCCCTTCAAAAAGAGGAGAAAGTTTTTTTCCAACTACCAGTATAAGTGTCATGATTATCACATCACCATTTTGACATTGTCTTGGATTGCAATGCAAGATGTAACCAAAAGTATGTATTTTATTACCATCTGTTGAAAACAGTTGGGTAGGTGTTTTCTTTGTCTCTTCCATGACCCAGTCCTCATAACTCAGGTGGGGAAGGAATGGGTGTCTTCTGTTAACAGACCAGCTGTTAAAACCAGGTGGGGCAGTGTTCTTTGTCTCTTCTACCACCCATCCTCCCTCCGGGGGATATCTGCTGTTAATGGGCCATTAAGGCTCACTGCATGACTGATAAAATTACATCATCCCATTGTGAGATGCTCCACCCAGTGGGAGGAGCCAAGTATTCCTACCTGGATAAAACATGTCAGAACACCAGGGCAGTTGGTTTTCACTAGATTCCCAGAGGGAGACTGGACCCATCTCACCACCACTGGACTTTCAGAGGGAACCTATGCCCTCCTACAGGATCATCTGTGCTCCAACAGGACCCCATCTGTCACTCCAGGAGGACTTAATTGGACTGCTACCAACACCCTGCCCAACAGGATGTCAGGTCACATTCTGACTCTGTCAGTGTTTTCTTTTTTTTTTTTTTTTTTGTACTACATTTTCATTTTTAACATTCCTAGTAGAGAATTGCTATTCCTATTCCCATATCTTTGCCTGAAAGCCCCCTAATTTCAAATTAAATTAATTTGGAGGGAAGAGGTTTACATTCTCCATTCAGAGGGAGACTCCGACTTCTCCTGGCAGACATTTCCAAGACAGACATTTACTGAGTGGGCAAAATGTTTAGCTGCAAGCAAGGTGGTAAATATCTGGGTTCTGTTAATTACAGTTTCTTGATACAGAAACAATGAGATGACTGAGAAAATATTTCTGCTGGTCAGCAGTATCAGTATAGCCAGGTCAGCTACAGGAAAGTGGATGAATTTAAGATCATGAGAGAAGTGAAGTGGGCAAATAGAGTTGCTATCCCAATTTCAGAAGTGCTGAAGGTTTTCCAGAGAACCAGTTCTTGAATCCCATGGAAGGCTCTCTGCTGAGTGAAAGGACACAGGAAACATGTCTGATCTTCCTGGACACCCTCATAAGAACAAAGAAAGGAACCATTCTGATATGCAAAAGATGAGCAGGAGTAGCAGAAGGTAGCTGCACAGGGAACTCCTGAATGGGTTGAGATATAAGGAAGAAATTAAAAGATAAAATCTGAGATGTGTGAGAGGAATGCAGAAACTTTGTCTAGGTATGAAGGGGTGAAGTTAGATGTAGTATGGAGTGTGAGAGACCATGAGAAGGACACCTGTAAGGRCATTGTCAGCAAAGGAAAACTAAAGAAATTAGGCCAAAGCTCAGAAGGATGGAGAATGCAGTGATAAAAGATACAAAAAATTAATTTTTTTCATAAAGTCAGAGAAAACTCCAGGGAAGTCTTAGTCTAGAAGTATCTATGGAAATCTTGCAATATAAGTCTTGATTGGACAAGGCATTGAGTACCCTGTTCTAATACTGACTTTAACTCTGTGTGAAACAAGGCTGATTAGATGACCTGCAGAGGTTCTTTCCAGTTTATATCTCCATTCTAATTTTATTCCTTAGATTATTTTTTGTGGTCTTTTTCCAGTAATGGATAGAGACTTTTTGTTAAGTAAACAAAGTTTCCAAGGATGCTCCATCTGACCTCACATGGATTGACAACTTCCTTGATGTCTTTCCCAAACCTTTCTTTGTTTGAATCAGTGCTTTTCTGTACATGTTAGYTTTCCTTTTTAATTTCTGGCTGTAACATGTAAGTAACTGCAAGAGATCTTTTCTTTTAACATTCTAATAAGAAATTGGTTTCTTACTCACAGCCTGAAGGAATTGAATTAAAAGGTTGCTACAGTCTAATATAAATTTATTTTCAGAGTAAAATTAGCACATTTGTTGTGTCACAATTATATAACAAGTTTCATCCTTGTCCCTTCTCAGATAGATCTTTACTGATGTTAAAGGCAGGTTCTCAATGCAGCAAGGTGAGATCTTTTTAAATAAAAAGTGGAGGTGAAGGCAGCTYTATTCCCTAAGCTACTTGAACAGTCTTCTGTGCATGGTATTTTGAAAGTAAAAGCAATTTATAAATTGATGCCAGGGTTACTGAACCATTCAATGGTCTAAGAGCCCACATGAATTCCAATTACCTCTCTTTCACAAACCTATCCCACAGCTGTTAGTATGGGGCCAGTACAGTGAAGTTCACTGCAATCAAGGTGGGACAAAGTTTGCCTTTGTTTATCTTCATYATTCATAGGTTTTGTAGATTTGCTTGACTGTAATCTGTTTTTGGGAAGGGAGTGCTGTTACATKACTTGAAATATGTGCCAACATTCAGGCTGAGACAGATACATATCAGTGAATGGAAGCAGGACCCTTGATTATAAACCAAAGCCAACTAAAGCCAATGGATTTAGGTATATATATATTTTGACAATTGTTTTAGCTTTTACCTYGTAGATAATTAGATACTTTACTGTAAATTACCCCAATCTCCCCTCAGCAGCATAACCTCCATTATTGGGAGAATACATTCTGTCCTTCTTTCTATACTCTTTGCATTTCTATTATAAGGTCTCATAAGATGGGAAAAATAATAATTGGAAAATAACCAAAGYAACCAAACAAAAAATCCCACCCACAATTTCGGATTATTTTTGCTAAGGAGTCCYGTTTGATTTAATTTCTCAGTGTAGGTCCTTACATGAAATGATGTATCTAGAAGCATGACTTAAGGGATAGGTACATTGAACCCATTTATTTTGAGTGTTTATCTGGAGTCAGAATTCGGAGACAAGATTTTTGAGACAAGAATTAGATGGAAAAGCACAGGACTTTCAGGTAAAGAAGGAAGAGAGCATGTTTCACCTGAAGACCAGAATATTTCCTGGGTTTTATCAGTGTGTATGTCAAATGTATGAGAAGCCTGCTGTTCTACAAGAGGGAAGAATATGTTTTGTCCTGAGCTAGCCAAATCTTTTTTCCTCTTTTTTTTCATATATTAAGAAGAATAATGAGAAGAGTAGGTCATTAAATTTAATGTTAACTTATTGGGCACTTCAAAATAAATAAGTGCTGTGCTGCTGAGAACAATATACCATGCCAACCACAGTGCAAAAGTCCCACAATTAAAATGCTAATTAACACTTTTATTTATAAGGTACAAGGTTATTTGATTATAATCCCATTTTCCCTGCTCTCTCCATCATTATAGATTGATAAATCAGTGAAACAACAAACCAACCCAGTTGCCTGAGGAATGATTGAATTTTGCTCTCTCCACACAGATCTGATGTACATCATGAGGACAACATTATTGGCCAAATTAAGCAGAATCAACATTGAAGTTTTTTTCCTTTGTTTTTTTCCTTTGTTTAGTTTGCTTGGTTTGGTGGTGTTGTTGCTGCTGTTTTTGCTTTTTTGTTTTGTTTTGTCGTGTTTTTCCTTCATCTCCATGAAGAAACTGCAGCTCAATTGGCTTTTGTTCATCAAAGCCTGTGGAGAGCTTAGTTGAAATCATATCCCTTGGTCAGCTATCGAAAACAAAATCCAGAACAAAATAAATAGAATTCAGAAGTTTCAGTTATGCAGCAACACCTATGTTGCAACATATATGTTTCTTCATCTATCTAGACAGTTTAAAAAGAAGAAAAAGGAAGTATCAAAATGCATATGTATACATATATAGATATCCATTATGCCCACAAACATATATGTATGGTTGTAAAAAGGTCGCCCTCTAAATATATTCTAATATTTATGTCTCAAAKTGTTATAAGATATGTACTTATTTTTAGGTCACTTATACCTGAAGTTAGTAACATATGGGATGGAATTCATTACAGTTTCTCATTCTTTTTGAAAATACAGTAAGAAAAAAAGTAAAAATTATTGTGCTAATGCATAGTAACCACCTGCAAATACTGAAAAGATGGATCTTTTTTTACTAGTCCAAGATGGTTTGTATGCCATCAGTTCTTTTGTCACTATAGCATTTTTTATTTAGTGCTTATTTAAAAAGACCCAACACCTGTGTGCCTGCACCAAGTATTTGATACATATCTGTRCAAACCTTTTTATACTGAGCCCATGAGAAGAAGGAAATAGTGTTTTTCTCTGCATTATCTTCCACGGTAGATCCTTACAACATCTAGTACATGTTTGTGATCTATATGCAACTTATATAAKGGCAAATTTTGTGTTCTTTCTTTATGTCCTGCAGATAATTACCTGGTAAAACACATATTTCCCCTCTTCAGGATGGGACTGTGCCTTCATTTTAAAATGCATAGGAAAATGGAATATTTGCTTGATCCTTAATGTAATGAGTGCAGTTATCACTTACCAGGATTATCCTTTTATGTAACAGCTTTACCTATCTTGAATATGAAGAAAAAAGTTCTATAACAATGAAACTTCAGATYGGGTTTTGCTTCTTTATTTAGTTCCATCAGAGCAGATAAAAAATTTTCAACTGAAAAACAGAGAGATGGAAAAAACCCCATTATGATAATTGCAATCAAGTGGCWGAATTAATTTCCTTCAGAATACTATACATGCATGCATATACTAAGTAGAATAAACCTGAAATTGCAGACCAAGCCGGTAGCTATCATTGAAAGGTATGTTTTTTCTGTCTTGAAAGGTCRTACTTTTCAGGATATGTTCCTGGTGGCTGCAGGTGGGCATATATCCTACACATCTTCAGAAAAGGASAAGAGGGTCAGCCTGGGAAAAAACAGGCTGGTCTTTCTCATTCAGTACCTGAGAAAATACTCTTGGGGCACATTTCTGAGCATGTGAAAGAGAAGGCAACTAGGAAGAGTTACCAAGGCTAAATCACATCTAAGCAATCTCACTGCATTCCATGATGAAATGACTAGGTCTGCAGRTAAAGAGACACTTAGAAAGATGTCATTTACTTTGACTTTTTTCAACCCTTGGAAGTCTGTATTACAAGTGGAATTCCTCAGAAGTGTATGCCATGGCTCCTGTTATCTTTATAACAAATCTGCAGGAGGCAGAGAGGATTGATTAACTCATAGTGAAACAGACTGGGGAGTGACTGGCAGGGAAGGACCTCTTGAACAGGGCTTTGGGGGTTAAAGTGTCAGCAGCATGGCTGGCACTAAAGAAAAGAGCACCCTTTTGGGTGTTATCAACAGGAACACTCAACTCTCCTTTTACATTATTACCCCCTGTTATATATCACAGGTTAGAGTACATCTCAAATGCACATCCAGTTCAGAGCCTACCAAAGTGAGAAGGATGTTGATGTGTTTTCCTTAGGTCAGSTGGGTACTACTAAGCAGCACATGGYTYAGGAAGAGAAGCASAGGGAGCTGGGTTTGTTCAACTTGGAGAAGAAATGGTTTAGGGACCACCAAACAGCAGCTCATCATCTGTTATAATTAATTATAATTAAGYTGGATTTGTCTTTTTAGTGAGATTTATGGTGAAAAAATGACAGGGTATTAATGCATTAATACAGAGATTATTTGCATAGATATGAGTGAAAAGCACCCTATAAAGATAATGAAACACTGCAACCTCCTAGCTCCCAAAAAGTGGTGTGTTGTCCATCCTTTCTGTCCAGCATMATTCTCCATCTCTTCTTCCTGAATCTTGGATATTTGTAAGCCCCAGATGAACAAAACCCCCAGAAATTTCATCTGTCTCTGGRACTGGGCCTGTTTTTGGTGAACTATGAGTACCTAAATTCCCTTCCAAAATGAATTATTCTATGCTAGTACATAAAAGAAGAGAGGAAATGTAGTATGTTGTGAGAWTTTTTCACAGCACTTGTATTATAAKAAAGTTTCAAGGAAAAATAGAGCTTTCTATTAAACATTTTAAGCTACATGTTCATTATGAATAATAATAAATCCAGTACAGCTTCCTTTAAAGTATTAATTAATTTGGCCTCTGAGTAGTCACTATAGTTTCATAGTAGTGAATTTGAACTACTGTCAAGACATATTAAGAAAAAACTAAGATGAGAGAGTGCCTTTACAGGTTTTCAGAACTTTTAGTTCTTACTGCTCTGCAAATCTTCTTAGATCTGGATTAATAGCCTTCAGCTATGTGAGGTGAATGATGAAGGACAATTCATCATCTTGACACCTGGATGCAAAAAAAACAAAGGGATTTCTGGGCCCTGCAAAAGATGCAGATGGACAGTAAATGTAACAGCTGGAGAGGTGCTATGAAGTATRTCCACAGATTAAAAAAACAAATTGCTGCTCCTGACTGGAGGAGCAGTCCTTATTTSAGAATCAGAGCATGGGGTCAGGAGCTATATTAGTATTCTGGAMGAATCTGCAGGGCATCTTTTCACACTGCACTCAAATAGACTTTTTTTCCCCCTGCTCCTATAGATGTCCTTACCCTTTTCAATCTTATAGATTGTCTGAAGAAATACCAGGAAGGAGAAAGGCCAACAGGATACTCAGTAGCAATTTTCAGTAGTCTAGGAAAATTCTGTCTTATAGTAGCTGAAGATATCTTGTGCTTCTGGTGAAGGGAAGTAGTAATTTTTAAGGGTTTACTCTATTGTATCTTTTCTTATGTACAATATCTGTGCAAAAAAGATTGCTTTGAGTGTGATTTGAATCTTACTACCTTGGGTGTGTATTTTTAACACATGCAAAAAAAGGAAATACTTTTCACATTCTATAAATACAAAATTAACTTCATCACTTTCTTTACTATGAGAGATTGAAATATCCATAGTTTTAGAAGTCTTTAATAGYTATTAATTGATGTACTGCATGGCACTATAGCATTGCTAATATTCTAGTGTCTCCTGTGGAGAGAATCCTGTCTCATTGCGGGATTTATTTGGTTTCCTTGAAGATATGGATCACAAGAGGAGACTTGTCTTCCTGCCAGAAGTTTTCTTGCAAATAGCTTTCCTCCTTTTTCAATTTTTCATCACTGTCATCTAGCATGGCTGAGGAATTTTGTTTCTACTGGGGAGAAAGACAGTTCATCTTTGCAGCTTCTCTCTGTAAAAACACATTTAGAGTAACTTTGAAAGCACACTGTGCCTTGCTTTGGGTTTAATGTCTCTGCCCCTACAGAAGATGCCATAAATCTAATGAGACACAAGAAGAGGTGAAAAACAATGAGGAAGAGGGAGATAAAAAAACGAGGGGGAGAGAGGGCAGGGAAAAAAGAAAGCATTATCTCACYGAAAAGTAAATAAATTGCCACTTGCTGACAAAACCCTAAAATATTGAGTGAAGATGATCAGATAAGATAAAGGGTAAGATGAAAGATTTAAATCTCACAGGCTTTGAGTCAATAATAATTAACAATTACCTCAAGCAAAGGAAGGCAAAAGAAAAATAAATGTATTTATGTATGTATGAATTGCAGCCACATTAGCTGTGATGGRTGATTAAAAACTTTGGTTGCAATTRAATATTTTTAGTAGGATAGATATTTAAGATAAAGATTGCCTATCTTAAATTGCCTAAAAAGGAGGCTTAAGAGACTGCTGGTTAGTTTTATAGGAAAGATGTGTSTGTTGACAGATAACATTGATTTTCCCAGTATGAAATAATTCTAAAACAGTAAGATGCAGGTAGTAACAGCAATAATAACATATCTGAATTTATACTCTGAGYTTAGCTGAACATCTGTACCACTGCTAGAATTAGGGTGCAGAATAATTGCYCCTCCACTGTTTTCAAACATGTGGCTATTTGGGAATTCTTTTTTGGACAATTTGGTAATGATTGTCTGTGAGTCCTTCATCTGTTAGTTGCTTCATAATGTATCCGTGAAAATGCGTTAGGACATATCTTTGCAAATAGTATCTAATTTAATGAATATATTCAAACATGTATCAACCATGTTTACTGCTCCTCTTCAGAAAATGCTTGATATCTATTTTTGAAATAAACCTCATGCTATTCCTTTAACTTCCCTCTGCCAAGTATTGCATATTCTTAGAGAATTATGATTTAAAAAAGGGGAAAAAGGGCAATGCTTTTCCCTGSTATGAGTTATTGTGCATCTTCTTAGTCAGTGGACCTCTGCTGGGTTTTCTCCACAATGGCAAGAATATTTTAAAAGAAAGAACTTTCKTTTAAACTGATCACCTGCTTGTAAGCATGCCCATTAAAAAAAATACAAATAGTGTGTGAACAGGAAAATAGTAGTTTGCTGACCAGAAGAAAATGCTAATCACTGACATATAAATTTAAAACATCATTCAAAAATGACTTGATTACCTGAATTTAATTTATTTTTCCTTCCCCCATTTTTTCTTTTTTTTTTCTCTTTCCCCTCTCCTCTCTCCTCTCTTTTTTCCCCTCTTTTCTCTTTTCTTTTCTCCTTTTTTTTCTTTCTCTGATTTTGCAATGTATGATTGAGCATCTTTAATATATTTATCCAATTGTAGGCTACAAGTAATGTAATTGGAGTCTTTGGTGTATTAAGTGAGGGAAATCCAAGCTTTGCTCTGCCCTAATGTGTGCTGGATAGCTACCTGGTGTGCATGAAAAATCATATTTGGGCTCTAGCAAATAAAGCAACATGTCACTTAGGCCAGAAGACTCAGTCTCCCAATAGGGGTTAAATGCTCTGCTCTGCTCTGTTCCTTCTTCAAAGCTGAAAAAAAACAATTTTAGACCAAGAATTGAAGCTTATAGCAAGAAATATAGTAAAAGTGGGGTAATAAAAACAATATGCACATTCATCATTTATYGACATAAGAATTAGTATTTATACACTGTTTTGAAAATTTCAACATTTTACTGAGAATAGTCAATTACTTTGCCACATTGTTTGCTTTCTTTTTTCCTGGCCTTGAGGTAATAATTATATCCCAGTCTGTTATTTCAATTTACTTTTTTACAACACATGAAAGCATTTCCCACAATCTTTTTCAGTTATTCCAAATTGACCCAGGTGAGAAGGTCAAGAAAAACATCATCCTTTGGAGTTTTCCACAAAGAGTCTTACAGTAAGGCTAATCTGCCTGGACTCCACAGATTTTATTTTTATAAGATTTGGRTGCTGAATTGAGTCTTCATTCCTCTACCATATAGAGTAATTAGACATAACTGCTTACTGAACTTTKACGATGTTCATAAAACCCAGATGCCCAGATCTTTCTTGGTGGCAATTGTGTGTAAGAACCTGCTTTTGTCCTTAGAACACTTTTCAGMATTGACACAGTGAACAAACTGAATTTTGGTGGCCCTTTAAAATATATTTTTAASCAARMACAATTTGGCTGAAGGCTGCTCAGCTACATAGACATCCTGTATTTAAATAACACTTTATATTTMAATGCAGGAGGAAAATATTGACATGTATTTAGAAATTATATTTATTTTTAGCTTATTATAAATATACAAGATTATCACTGATTATGTCTATCAAATCTATTTATTCTTTCATTAAAATAAAAATAGAAATAGAATTTGTCATGYGTTTATATTGGCAGCCATCTCTTCTTTTAACTTACCTTATGAACTATGATATTTCAATCAGTGAACAGTTGTCAGAACCCAGCACAACTGCATTCTTGTTTTATTATTCTTGAAGAGAAGGAAGCATGTGAAAAATGCAACAATATATTTAGACCCTAAACATTTCCATACTGATTCTGGTCCTCAGTTTTTAGGGAWCTGTTCTATGTACTGCCCTGAACTTCCAACACAAGGCTCCAAAGATAAGCAACTGTCTAATATACCACAGCAAGTGACAGCTGAATTTACATGTTGGCCTGTAGAAAAATACCCWGGTGGCTCTCAGAGAGGCTTGTCTTTTGAGCACTGTTACAAAACAAGGAATACCTCCTTCCTGTTCAGGGAAAGCAGAATTTCATTTCAAGACACCTTTATTTGCTCAGATAATATATTCTTGGTTCAAAACCTTTGCTGTTTTATAAAATATAAATTATGCACAATATAAAGTATGCATGCACAATTATACATTACCTATTTGAACATCCTTGATCACCTTTCATACACACCTTAGAAATATTTTGTGAGTACCTAGATGTTACTAGGAAAAAAGAAACTGTAAGCMTGTTATCATCTCTTGTGGAAAAGTGTTCCTTCAGCCATGCTATTAAGGGTCATATAGCTTGAAAATCAAAGAAAAAAAAAATCAAGTGTGAATGTGACACTTCACTCTCATCTTTAAAGCACTCATCTATRAAGAAAACAAGGATGTCCATTCACACTTGTGGGATAATTTCTYTACAGAAAATATTATTTAATACAATATAATCTGAATTGCAAAATATTAAAATACWAAGTTATCTCAGAAAAAAAAGTAACTAAAACCCTTATGGGATGGCCTCAGCAATTATTACAGAGAACTACTTAATGGTCTATGACATGGTGTAAAGTAAAATAGCCCCATGAGGAAGCTGAGTATGCTCCCTTTTACAGCGTTAGAAGGTCAGAGTGTTTGCACATGCAGCAGTGTCCCAGCTGCATTTCTTCTTGGGCGGGCTGTCACAATCTTGCTCTTGAAATGCATATGCTGAGGGATTGCTTGTGTCTGTACCGAGAATTAGGAGACTTGGACTCTGCAGGTCTGTGATACTGAGTTGCAGCATAAAGTATCTGGCATGAGTCCTCCTGAAGATTATCGTATGATCTCTTGGAAACTACTGGTTTATTCCTTARGATGACTCTGCATTCCATTGCTCCTCCCTCTGGTGGATGTCATTCACCTGGGACAAGAGGTGTGAATTGAATTGTCTTCATCCAGASAAGAAATCTGAACTGAGATCTAAATGAACAGGGTACAGTATTAAACAAGTGTAGCAGTATTATTCACATCTGCCATTGGCCTTTGTCAGAAATTGAGCAGCTAKATTGGCTGAAACCAGTTAGATCAACCTTGTYAAGGAATATAAGCTGAATTATTCTGGCCAACATTGTGGGAACTAAGTACTTGCCAGCATTCAGATGTTATTATAAACTTCTGTTTGAAACTAAGAAAGTTTTTATGTGACATCTAGGGAATTTCTTTGGAGGCTTATGGTTCTAAAGATATCAATTTTTTACTTAGGTCTCACCTTTTTGTAGACATGCCTTTTAGCTAATGGGTTTAGCTTTCTTTTTGTTCCTGTTCAGTAGCATTTTTGATTGATGTGTATYGTTTAACATGGAAAAAATGAGAACATTTTCTTTACATTTAAAATGGTCATTGTTGATTTATGAAAAATATTTAAGTTGCCCTACTACCATTTAACTTGGTTTTTCACATCAATGTGTCTTTTGCTCCCTAACACCTCTCCYCTTGTTCTCTCTGAGTCAACTTCAAGTCCCCTTTCACTAGGATATATCCTTTGGATGACTGAATTAGATCAGTAGCTGATAATTATTCATGTACTTCCATTTMTTWGGCTAAAAAGGGGAGTTGTATTATGTTGATTCAATGAAGGTATGTATTTATCACTGAGTGAGGAAATACTTYGGGTWACTCTTATGAAAAGCCATATCTAATTGGATTGTGAAGATTTTTTTAGGACTTTGTTGGGAGTTTTTTTTGTGTGTTATGGGAACTTTTGAAGTTTTACTTTGGTTTTGTTGTCTGTTTGTTCASTAAATATCTTTCTGATACAGACTGTTATCAGCAAAAAGTTATTTTAGCAGTGTATGAGGAAGAGGTCAAAGTCTTGCCAGGAATTTCACACTCCTTGTAGGAAAGAATAAATACTCAGTGTTGTTCAAACACAAATAACAATAAAATATATGAAATATTTAAGAAATACTGTAAATTTAAGTGTTAAAAATCTACTGTTTTTAAGAAAACTGCCAAAATTATCCTGGWAGTGAATTTTTAGGGACCTTAAGCCTTAAAAGTGCACCAGTGGAAAAAACTACCAAAAAGCTATTGAAGTTTTTTGAAATAGATGCATCTATTCACTAATGATTAAAATTTGAGTAGTCAGCCACACAAATGTCAGCAACTTTGCAGATATAAGCAAGCAAGAAGAAATTTTGTCTCGCTTCTCTGTTCCTACAGTTTTTATTTGCTTTATACTGTGGATTTCAAATAAACAGGGCATGGATATAGGGCAGAATTTCCATTGCCTCTTCCAAGTCTGCAACAAATTATGTTGCTTACAGGGCACTCCTTTTTTATTCAGAGATGCATTAAAAATCTGTTGCTGTCTGTGTGACCTGTGAATAAATGATGTTTCTTAAAGGAGATTCACCACAGGTTTTGACATCATTATTTTTTCCCTGATAAAGTGCAGGCAGATCAGAATGTTGCAGTCAGCCCATTCACTTCAAAAGCTGCTTTTTATGTTTTTGAGTTTGAGAATGATCTGTTGGTTCAATTAGGAGTTCATCATAGCCCCTAAAACCTGTGACAAAATCTTCAGTTTGATAAGCTAGACAGAACAGCACAGAAGTCACAGAGACTTCTATAATTTCAGAACTTTCCAKAAGACAGTGGAAAAATGTATTAGAAATTTCTGTCTCCTCATCTTCTGGGAAAAAAGCAGTTACCATATTGTAATGAAACCTGCCTACAAGGTTTCCATGTAGGAGTTGTCTTTGTACTTACTGAAGTGTGGCTTATTTGGGGKTTTTTTAGGTGTAAGAAATATGTTACAGGATACGTGTAGGTATTCACAGCTAGAGCTCAGGAAGTTGCTTTCAAAAGTAATCTCACCTATCTTTGAATGCCCATAACTGATTTCTGCACTTTAGTTTGTCACTGCTTTACAGTTAGTGAAGAAACAGGCACCTCTGTGGAATTTAAAAATAGTTCACACGAGTMATGCCCTAAAATGGCCAGTTCCTCTCCATTTCCTCTAACAAAACACTGAGCTGACTTTCTCAGAGGTAGGTGTAGACCCCCTAKAGATTTCTGTGCATAATCCATTTGCCAAAATACAAGAATCTAATAAAAAAATAATTTAACCTGCATTGCCTCCAGCTGACCTCCAAACTCCAGCCCCTGCCCTGAGGTGTCTGAATCTGGATGGGCAGATATTACACAGTGAGGGAGAGAAAAAGTCTCTCCCTCAAACAAAGGTCAGGA
>CADDXX010000487.1:152268-276039 GCA_902810485.1 Alauda arvensis
TTTGTTTTGGTTTTTTTGTTTGTTTTGTTTTGTTTTTGACTGTGTTGTTTTGTTGTTGCTGTTAGGTGGGGGGTTTTTTGTTTAATTGTTTGGGATTTTTGGTTGTTTTTTTCTTCTTAACTTGTGGACAGCTGTTTTTATCTACCTTTTTCAGTTTTTATATGGTTTCTTTAGATCTTTAGTTAGAGAGGCTGTGGACATAAAGAAAGCTTCTAGCAGCTTCTCAAGATGTCATCCCACTCCCCACCGCCAAAACCTTGACACACAAACCTAACACAAGCTCCTCAGTTTTTTTGTCAGCTATTTCCTGCTGGGAGAATGACTCTTGACTGAAAGGGCTGTATGCCCATATACTACAGCTGACATGCACAGTGTATCAGATTCCTGCCCAGCTCCAGGGCTGACATGTGTTTCACTAGTAAGGAAGGGTATACCCTTCTTGCCCACAAGGATTGTGGCTAGCAGTGACTATGAAGGGACCCAAAACCTCAGAAAAGTTTGACTCACACTGTGCTTGAGAAATGGGTGACAGAAGATGTGCTCTGAATGAAGCRCTGAGTCCTCATGAAATGGAAGTAGGTGACTTTGTGACAGGGGACACAGGCAATGCTGAGGTGCTTGCTGACTTCTCTGCCTCAGCCTTTATAAGGAAACTTTTCCAGGTCTTTTTGCCCAGAAATAGGGTTCAAGAAGGAGAAGAACTTTCCAGTGGTGGTAGAAGATCGATTAATGTTCATCTTGAGCACTCTTGATCTTTRCACATCCACAGGACCTAATGTTCAAAGGGATAAACTCAAATGAACCAAACCAAGGTCCTCTATGGTAGTTGGAAATGGAGAASWGGCCCTGCAAGGAAAGGCTGGGCAAATTGGGTTAGAGGAAAAATATTTTGGGTAGGGGGCCTAACAGTCATCACCCACTGCTTTCAAGAAACCATGGAGAACATGGATCCAGAATCAGTAGGGCCTGGCGGAGGAACAGAAGACATTAAGTTGGTTTTGTAGCTGTTTAAAGTGGTGTTGTGGAAATGTTCAGTATGAGTTTTGTTACCCACTRGACCAGGCTGTATGAATATCTGTCCTCAGATGTTTTCTAGATGGCTGAACTAAGGCCTGGGAAACTTTCTCTTAGTTCAGTGTCAACCCTGTTTTGAGTATGAGCTTGGACTTTGCCTTCTATTTGAATGTTTCTAGATGGATTATCATTTAATGGGCATTTAGCTTTCTAATTAATATCTTTGACTGTCACATAGTTTAGTCTGCAGATTTGATGAAATTATAACATATTTATTTTGGTGTACCTGAAAATTAGACATTATATCTTTAAACACCACTGGGCCTTGCTAATTTTGGAGTTTACTGGGACAGTAAATATAACATCAGAATAAGGAGAACAAAACCAATACGGTTCAAAATTCCTTTTGCATGTTCCTGGGAAAGCAGAATGAAAGGAACTGAAATTATATTTTCCAGTTGTGCTGTTGGTTAGCTGCTTATAAATACTACTTAGTCCTTCAGTAGTAACAGACTGACATGCCGTCACTGAATCTTTTCATCATCTTACTTCCACACCAGACTGAATGAATGTGGCACATCTCCATAACAGCAAAGCAGAGCTGCAGTTTGYTCAACACAAAACATAATGATTTCAGGCATGCCACAAGTGAGGAAGGACAGCAACTATGTCTTGTGTATTCTGTTAATTTTCTTATTTTTCATTTTCGTTTCTGGCCCTTTCTACCCCCATTGAAGCTGCATCCTAACTGTAGACTAGGGAGAACTCAAACCCRAAGATTTCCAACCTTTTTCACAATCATGAATTTTTCAAGATTTCCTTATTACTACTTCTTGATTCCAAGACCATTTTTGTCAGGACTTTTAAATTCTGGAATTATTTCTGTGTCCAAAAAGTATCATAAAATTTCGTGCTACCAATTAAAAATGCCATTTTACACAGATGATTGCATCATGATTCTGTAACTTTTACACAGATTGCATCATGATTCTGTAACTTGCAGCAAAAAAAAGCAGCTCATCCTATTGATTATTGATATTTTAGTTTTTGTTTGTTTTGTTTTTCTGAATACATTTGAAATATAAACCAATCTTTTTTTCTAAACGTTTTCCAGCTAACATTCATAAAGTTCACAACAAATTTTGATGTTCTGTTTATTTTTGCTTTGGAGCACTATAATGTATGTAAAGGATTTTCTGTTATATTTTAATTTATTTTTAACATATTTTCCCTTTTCATCAGCTTAAACACACTAGAGTCTTTTAAATGTACCTATTTTAACTGGAACACAGTCCCTCACTAGTGATACATTTTATGGTATTCCTCTTAAATAAAAAGATTTTTTGGTGTCATCAAACTTTTTCATGTATCCAAAAAGTGCATTAAAACATTTCAAGGAAATGTTATTATTTAAAAAAAAGTTAGTATTTTGGTGACACTGTTCTTCACTCCTTTTTTAACACTTCTAAACCCATATCAGTTATCACACAAACCCATAACAGTTATCACACACAGAAAATAGTGGTTTTTACAAGTGGGAGTGAAGAGGAGTATCCTATCTATTTTACTGAAGCAGATACTAAAGACTGACAATCTGCAAACATAGGAGAAATAACGTGTGGAAGAAGATTTTTATGTGAAATTATTTGAACTTTGACGAGAATTGATTTTCTATTTTTTTTATCACCTTCCTCCATGAGTTTTTGCTCTGCTTTGTTTTCTTGTGTTTTATTATCTTCTTCTCTTTCTCTGTTTTTTTTTGTTTTCTTTTCCCTGTGAGTGCAGGAAAAATTTTTGGGGGTATTTTGTTGGTGGCTTTTTCTCCCTCTCATATAATTTTGTTTACTAACTTTTTAAACTCCTATCTCTGTCTATAGCTGAATCTTATGCTGGGCTTTACTGACTTTTAGTACTCATTAATAAAATAAACACATTGGTGGAGATTTAATATACTGTGCTACAAAATTCATTTATCATTTTTTGCATGGGCTAAAAGTTTATGAAAATTATTTGATATCCTGATTAATTTCCTACATTATGTACTGATTATGATCTCTATACCTGGAAGTGAGAGATCTGTTCTACTTACTAAGTTTAGAAGACTTATTGCTGCAGACAGAGATGTGAAGTATTTAGTTACCAGAAAATGTTTACATGTCCTTTACTGAATTTTTGATGAAAAACGTAAGCAGTCTTTTTTACCAAAACCTAATTACCAAAATGYTACAGTCTGCTTGTTATTACTTGAAAGACTGTTGAATATTTAGGAGCTCAGAAAATCAAATATATTACAGATATTTGAATACAATACTTCAATTGAATTTCAGAGTAAAAGATGAAACTGCAGAAAGACAAAAGCACTTGGGAATAAGAACACATAATTAATTCATAAGAAGGTTCTACAAATTCTTTTCATGCAGAGAGTAAAGTGTGTGCTTAGAGTAAAAGGAATATATCTAGAAACAACATAGAGTAATTAATGCAGATATGCAGAGACTCATTCTAACATAGTTTCAGGGTGTCTAAACTGCAGTGGAAATGCTTATTGATTGCAAACTAAAAAGAGCATCAGATAATTTATTTTGAATATTCTTCAYAAAACCTTTTTGCTAGTGAGTATTTAATGAACCTTTAGAGTTATATAATTACAASTTCATGAAAAAAATTCTGTGTAGCRTTTCTACCTTACCTTGATGACATATATTAGGACAAGAGGTGAAAATCTTTCTGTAATTGTATCAATAGGTCAGACAGTAGATCCTAAAGCTTTCTTTTCAAAGATAGATGGCAGAACTACAGAAAAGACTTATTTCTTCTARCAGCCATGTTAGAAATATTATAAGTGGTTTGAATTTTATTATATGCACAAGATTTTTTTTTCTTCATATGTTTTGGCACTCTACTACTTTCCAGTACTGGTGTTTGTAGTCACTGGTCATTGAGGCATGTCCTAAARAGAAAACCCCAAAACACTATTAAAAACTCCTTTTAACGAAGTTGAATTAGACTGGCATTAGAGTAGGGACATATATTTTGATACATGACTAACCAATTTTAGGAGAGATGGAAAAATAAGTTACAAAATGTGAGATTATATGTGATTTTATATTTCCCAAGGATTCACCATAGATTTTAGATGACGAAATGAACTAAGCTAGCATGGGATAGCAAGAAAATGTCTAGTAGACTAAATGACAAAAGATTTTAATTATTTTTTTCCCTAAGATAGGGGTGAGGCTTTATAGTCTGGATATCTTATGAAACTAACTTGRAAAAGATTTGTTTCATAAATTTTAATTGTAAGTCAGTGTAGTAAGAGTAGATTACTCTTCTTTGAACACCAGATGGATTTATAATAATTTAATATTTGCCCAGTTATAAAAACAGACCTGAGCTAAAAGGCAAACAGAGAATTATTTGAAACAGCTGTTCCAGTCCACCTTGTTGCTAGTTAAACTGGTGAAAATGTCCTACTGTTTAAAGTCGTATATTTAAGGTTATACAATCCAGAATTTTGACATATAACATATATGTATTACATAATTTCCAAAGTGTATGTCTTAAATGATTTTGTATTGTTAGGAGTTTTAATTAGTTGTATTATTTTATAACTGTATTGTTAGGAGTTTTAATTAGTTGTATTATTTTATGACACTGAATATAATTTAACTAGGACAGCCACAGAAGTAATATGATCAGTATGAAATAGTTCATAACATAACACTGATATATTTTTATTTAAAGCTTTTTTGTAATTTTATTCTCAAGCACATAGGCCTTCAAGCAATGAAACAACAAGGAGAGCAAAAACATGATCAGAAAGAAGAGAATAAACTACATTTTTTAAGTATTTTTGTTATATTATAGAGCTTAACATAGGAAGTACAATAATATATGCAAACATTTTTTAAAGTGCAAGAGATTTAGAACTAAAATAAAAGATAATATAGAACACAATTCTTCTTACTTTTAGTACGCTTTTAATCTCTGATAGAAGCTCAAAGGTTGGCACTTCAAAGAATAAAGAAAATGAATACTTATATGAGAACCAGCTTTGAAATCACTGTGAAAAAAATCAGAAATGACTCATCATCCAGCGTTTTGTGATAAATTGTGAAGACTAAGAGGCATTCAGCTTGGTTAGAAGTTCATATCATTATTGTATCCTCTAYATGCCTGCTACAAAACAATCTGGTCTTAGGAAGCATGGAATAGAAAACTGTAATGAACAAATCTGAGGTGGTCCTCCTCAGAATACGGGAAAAAAAACCCTTTAGCTGTCAACTCAAGTGGACTATTGAATGATATTGATATCACTGTATACTGAATAAAATCAGCTAAGATGAACCTGGRAAACACAATGAGGATTCAGTAAGCAGTGTTCTCATTCCCATATCACACCACACTAATTCTACTCTGCACCTGTGTTTTGATACTTGTGATTAAGAAAGATTTAAGTGTCTACCTGTGAGATTTTCTGTCCTCTATTCAATTTTATTGAGCAGCTAAATACTTGCATTAATATCACAGACTTTTTTTGTAAAAGAAAGTAAAGCATCCAAGAACATTTTATATTTTTTCTATGTTCAAAAATCCTAAAATTAAGTCCATAAAACATTTTACTGCATTTAATCAGGATGTACCMAATCAAGAATGATAATTTTCTTCTACTTCCCTGCTTACAAGCATAGAGATCCTGATTCACACTAAAATTACTATTTTCCTGCCTTCCTTTAAAACCCTGTAAATTGATCATAGTTGCAAATAGGAAACATTCTAGATTTCCTGGAATTATTTTAAAAATAATTATTTCTTAAAACTGTTGTTTTTAGCAGCAACAATAACAATGATAATAATGATAATGATAACAATAATAATAGATTATTTCCCTAAGTTAACCTGYTCTTTAAGGTTTTTTAAAATAGAGCATACAATATACACAGCTTTTTACTTTGGTAACTATATTTCTGATGAAGTGTGGAGAATCATATTGTGTTCATTATTATTTTGCTTGTAAATACAATACGGTTTCTCTTAATATATATTTATTTTTTCACTGYCTGTTATTGAAGATGGTAGGAACTAGACCTAGTGGGGGAGTCCAGTCCCACATCAATTGAGTCCCATGTGGTTTCCGTACCAAAAAATTGTCTGGTTGAATATAAAAATATAAATCTAATCCATGATAGTGACTTCTAACAAAGGCATGTAAGAATAAGAAGTTTTCATAACAATACTATAAAAATAAAAATGGCAAACAATACCTTCTTCAATTTTCCCTCCTGGATGCTTAAATTTTAGTGGTTAAGACAGTGATAATAGACATTGTTTATAGTTCTACTACCAACCCAAGTTATAAATCCTTGAAGACTTATTCAGGAAAAATAAAATCAAGCTCTTGAAATCATAAGTGTTCTTACTGATAAACAACCAAAAAGAACCACAACTACTCTTAGCAGAACCAGAAAATGAAGAAAGCAATGTGAATGAATAATGATCAGACTTCTTTAACATGAGCAGCAAGCATGATACCTAAAAAAATGCAAAAGGTTTGAGCAAACCATGGTGTAAAACCATATTTTGACTATAAGAAAATTGTGAGTTTTCTAAAGTCTTTCAAATATCTCTTGGTTCTCCATAGAAATAAGTGTTTAGAGAGAAAAAAAATATAACTTTTGTATCATACTGAATAGAAATGAAATAACAGGCATTTTGCTTTACAGATGCTTGGTTTCCATGAAAAAGAAACCTTGCTCCGGGAGTTGCTTTTTTAAGAGGACAGAGATTCTGAAGATATTGGCTAACTTCTGATGACTCTCATACAATCGTGTGRCATTGTTATATGCCTGAAACATTTGTGACAATGCCTCTTACATCTTCATGAGGTGTCTAACACATAGCAACAGGGTGATGCTTGAAAAAAAATGTTGTGAAAACCAGCTCAGGAGCATAAATATCTGCATACCAAATTATTCAATACATGGTCTCCGAGAGTGTCTCTCAGGATAAACAAGATCTTYGAAAAGCAGCATGATTCTATTATCCAACAGTAAATGAGAAGATTTTCAAAGATATGATAGCTGTTGCCTGCAGTCAGAAAAGCATCCAGCTAGGTTCTCTACATGCTTTTGAGCTTTTGATCTACCATGGAAGAGATATCTATAGGTCTACTATTTATTGTATGTATGATTACTGAGAAGAGAATCACATGAATGGCTTTAGTTTGTTTAGATGTTTAACATCTTCCATTGACAGTTGAAGCATTTCTGTTGCACCCTGGGTTTTTGTGATGAGCTCTTTCTCAAAAAATGTTTTTTCACCAGTAACTACAGACAATGCAGGTGTCTGACTCAGCATTATATATTCCAGCCCAGAAYAAGGAATCTAATTTTTAGTGATATCGGGTATTGTGGTGGCCTAGGATACTGTTAGGGTCCGCCAGGGTCTGCAGAGTCCTAATAGGTTCGTTTCAGGGGGAATCTCAGAGCGCAGAAGACACAGCACAGGAACAAAACCAGTTTAAATCAACAATGCACTTTATTCAGTGCCAATCAACAGTTATGCGATAGAGGGAGAGAAAAGGAAAAGAGAGAAAAAGAGAGAGAAAAGAGGGGAAAAGGGATCATAGCTACCACAGAAAAGAGCCGGAATCCTCGAGGCGAGGTGAGCCCATAGATGCGTCTTCTTCCCGTGGGGTATGTGCAAAAATAGGGTCCCAAAATGCACAGTCTTATAGGTCTTCTTCAAAATGAGAGGCCTTTTGCCAGGGTGGGGGAGTAACTTGGCTGCACTGGCTGCCATTGTTCAAAACCAGCTGCACCTGGCCATGGTCTGTGGTGTGAGCAGTACTGTGGTTAGGGTCATTATGACCACACAGCAGGGACTGAACGAACCAGGGTAAACATAAGCTCAGTCCATTGTTTCCAGTCTCTGGTCCAGTAAGCACACCTGCGCGTCCTGGCAGCCTTTCTCCCCTCCCTTGTACAGGCCAGAATCTCAGAGTTTGGGGGTCTCAGCTCGGAGACCCTTTGTTGACAGTTGTGAGGCAAATGAGGTATCTCGAACTGACTCTGACAGATGCCACCACAAGAGAGATCACACTCCTGTGGAGAGTTAATAGTGTTTAGGTTAAGTGTTCTAKATCTTTTGCTAGTTTTCGTTAATGGTTGTTAGGTAAACAAAATGGCTGTCCTGATTGACAGCTAGCAAAGATGGCCCCCTGAGGACTTTTCTAGAAGTTTTGACAGTCAGAGGTTAATAAACCCCTGTTAATGTAGTCTGTTTCCCCGGTTGCTATTGGTTCCCCTGTTGCTTCCTTGTCTGTTCTGTCCCCCTGATTGGTTACTTTTGATCCTCTCCCCGATTGGTCAGTGTTTCAATTCTCACCCTCATTGGTCCGTTTGAATTCTCCACCCCTTTTGTTAGGGTATAAAGGCAGCTGCTTTACCCTGTAAGGTGCTTTTTTGCTTTGAGGATGTCCTGCAATAAAGATCTCCTCTGCGAAGAGCCTGCCTCCCTGCATCTCCTTAGGAAGCGCCTCCCTGACAGCTGCCAGAGCTGAAATCACTGCCGTTTCAGGACAGCTGAGCTGATCTCACAGCCCGTCCTTTTAAGGATGCTTGTCAGGCATTTACCAGCTGTGAGCCTGTGCCACCCCGATCGAAGCAGGCCAGCCCAAGGCTGCCGGCTCCTGCATGGGGAAGTGTCGTGGCCCGCAAAGACCACCAGCTAGCCGGGCATCCAGCGGGAGGCGGCAGGGTATCACAATGAGATATACACTTATTAAATTCGCCTCTATAGAAGTATAATGTTTTGGTTACAGAAATTTTTTCACATGACCCACAGTATAACAGAAGCAAATGTCTCAAATTTTTTACTTAAAATACTAGATACTTTTAGGAGATAAAGAAATTTTAAAAATGAAGGCTATTAGAAGGAAAAAATATAAGGCAAAGGCAGTCAATGAGTGAACTGAAAAAGAAGAAAGTGCTCGGATGAAAGCATTTAACTTTAGAAGAAGACCTGCAGGCAAAGCTAAGATTCCCTGAAACTATTCATGCCAAACCAACTTGTCAGGAGAAAAAGAACTATTTACAGGCACAAGAAAGCTAAGTATGGTGAGGTGAATGTTAATAGAAAGTGACTTTCCCTGCCATTATTGATCATGCTAATGGCTCTGAATATTGCTCTTCAGGCTGATGCATGGTGCATGAAAAGGGGATGGTAAGTCCTAATGCAGCCAGCAGATGAGACATCCCCCATTCCTTGAGGTGCTTTAGTATGTACTTTCTGATTCTACAGTARAATTCATCTTTCACAGGGACTAACATGAGTAAAAGGATTTCCAGTGTTTGCATCTGCTTCTCTGTCATTGTCTCATAGATTAAATCAAATCTACTGTCTACTGAACAAGGTCATTTTTTGCCAGTTTAGTGCCACATTACATTAAATTCAACAAACATATTACAGCAATTTTATGATGTAGTACTAGCTGTGTCAGAGGTTCACAGCTAAACTTTCACTTAACAATGAGTTCAAAGGGTACTGGTCAAATATTGCTTCTGGTCTTAACTTGGCACATGAAAGACACMATCTGGCTGCATTTTTCCCAGGCATTCAGATAATAATTTAAATAGTTATAGATATGGCTCTAACAATGACTAAAATTTATTGTTTCCAGGTTCATTTTTTTCTAAAGCTATTTTTACTTACAGTAACTAGGCTTTAGTGYAAACATCACATTTGGAACAAATGATTTATAACTTTATATTGGGATTTGAAGTGCTGCAGCATGTCCAAACAAGAGTGAAAAAGTTGGTGAAATGTTTAACAAGGAGTTGCTGAGAGAACTGGAGCTGTTCAGTCTGGAGAAAAGAARGCTCAGGCAGCCTTCTACCACTCTCTACCCTCTCTACCACTATCTGAAAGAAGACTGTCAGGAGATGGGGGTTGGGCTCTTCCCCCAAGTAACAAGCGACAAATCAAGAAGAAGTGGCCTTCAGTTGCACCAGGGGAGGTTTAGACTGGACATTAGGAAAAATTTCTTCATCAAAAGGGTYGCCAAGCATTGAAACAGGCAACCCAGAAACTGGTGGGTGGAGACACCATCACTGGAGGTATTTCAAAAAAGGATGGATGTGGCACTTAGGGACATGGTTTAGTGGTGTGCCGGGTTARCCATTACTCCTGATTATCTTAAATACTTTTTCAGTCTAAATGGCTATGCAATTCTATTTGGACAAAATTTCTAGTCTTCACATGGAGAAAAGAATGAAGGAAAAATTACATTGACAAATGTCATATAGTCATGCTGTTTACATTATGTTTAAATTTTAATGTTGCCAGGATGATTAATTTCATTCCATTCTACAATTAACATTTGTTTCAAGAGACCTACAAAACAAGAATAGAAGTAAAAAATATTTGACTGAACTGGAATTTCATAACATTTTTGTCAGCATACTTAAGTGAATTTTCTTCATATTCATAATCTTCAGCTCACAATTGTCTAATATTTATTTTCCAGTTCATGCAGAAAGATGTCCATCTAAAAGCTATTTGAACTCCTGTTAGTCACTATTTCAATGGGAAATCACATTAAACTGCTAATAATGATGTGTTTTATGCTTCTTTTCAGGATAATACAAGTTGAGGTAGTTTTGGTAATGCATAAATACCTAATGATCATGTCATTTAAAAAGTAAAATTTCAGCACTGATTCAGGTCCCTAAGATCTTGAYTTAGGTACTTGAATACATTTACAAKCTTGAAGTTTTCCTATTGGCTAGCTCTAGATTTTACCTAATATTTGAGTTGTGTAAAGTGGAGGCATTTATTTGTCAATATAGGAACCTAAATGTTTCTTTCTCTGTGTTTACAGATAAGCACCTTCCTATCCATTAGCTTAATTGTATACTAAAATTATATTAAACCAATTTTCTCACTTCTAGCTGATCTGGAGCACATATGTCTGAACAGAGATGAGGCTGAGCCTGTCCATGCAGCTGGCTCCTTGGGTTTGAYTCTGTGCTTCATCTCTTTTACCCTGAATTAATCTGGTGTAAAACAAGGCTAATAGGATTGCCTGACCTCCCTTGAGGATTATTTCAGAATTATATATGCATAATACATAGAAATAGAATATAATAGAAATATAATACATCCTTGCAATGGTAACCTAAATGAACATCTACAGAGGTGTCACAAATGAGTGGTTTACGTCACTTTAAATAGTTGATGCAAAAGGGTGASTATGCAAAAGGGTAGAGGTCCAGAAAAGTAAGGGAGACCCTGCYGTTGAGTTGTTAGATTCAGAGGGGTTTCCCTTGTCAAACTCAGACTTGATCCATGGTTAAATTCTAAAGGATTCAGCAGTACTCAATCACTGACCGTTTAATACAAAATAATTCAATGGAATTTATTATAAACACAGCAGTAACAACTATAGATCTGAGCTGACAATATTCATACTAGCATATATAAAGCAATTCATGCAAGCATACACACAGTATGCAGAAAGGTATACCTGCTAAAAATCCCCCATGAGTTCAGTGGAATACTCAAGCTGGACGTTTTTGCACCTCTCAACAAGTAAAAAGTGTTGAGTCTTGAGGAGTGGAGATAGCAGCCCAGGTYCTGTCATTGGTTTTTGGGAATTGTCCTCTGAGTAGCACAACACTGAGAGTGTGCAAGCTCTTACTGGCACTGCACTTGGAGGTGCTGGGGCAGCCCACTGCAGCCCAGGGTTTGTTTATCTTTGTCAGTCTTCTGTCTGAGTGTGACATGACGGAGTTCAGGAAAAACAAATTATATTTTTTTATATTTCTCAGTTTTATTTCATTGTAAAATAAAATAATTTAATTTTWAAATTATTCCTATATTTATTTTATTTTGGTAAGAAAATGGTGATGGCTTATATGAATTTTGTTCATAATCAGTTAAAAAGATATTATGACAGTCCCAACTAGAAATGGGCAAAAGAAAAAAACGGGGTTTTTTTCCCACTATATTTTTTTAATGATTATGAATCTCCAATTAACACACAGCTAAATATTTTTTAAATATCAAATTGTAGTACTATCAGAAAATGCAACTTTAGGAACACACGGTTAAAATAAAGTAAGAATTTTATCACAGAAGCTGAATTTGGTCACAGTACTGTGGTTTGAAATGGATATCACACTGAACCAACTTCATCGTATTTAAYCCCACATGAAACAAAGCAGTTCTTCTATTAGCTATTTGAGATTCTATTAGCTCCCTTGACTTCAGTGAGAGCTGACTGTATCCCAGTGAAGTAATTATCCTCACTCACCTGAAAGAACAGAAGCAACTGACTGGGGAGAGGTGCTGCAGATGGGGCTCGGCATTACTCACACAGCAGGAGTGTGGATGAAAGGCACCAGGCACCATCACAAGCCTCTCAGCCACCAGGTCAAGATAAGAAAAGAAAAACTGTTGGCAGCAATTCCACCTTTCCCTGAGGAATAAAAAAAGCAGCCCTAGGTAGCTTTCAGGAAGGATGACAAAAAACTTGGTGAAGACTGTAGAACACCTGCACTTAAACTACAAAGAAAAGGAAAAGCTCAATATGTGTTCAGACCAAGGATAATACAATGCCTCAGGATATCGTTCTTGTAAACTGTACAATAATGCTGCTGGGTATGTATACATTTATATTTAAATACCACATGAAAAAAGGCTGAAAATGAGAAAGTCATGCTGTGTATTTTAAAGAACAACTGTAATCCCGGGAAGAATACCTTAAAATGTGTATAAAAAATAGTGTATAATCTATAGACATTTTTACAAAAAAAAAAAAAAGGCTTTGTTTTCATGCCTGAAGGATTTATTGCCACACATTCTAAAGAAAATGCTGTGATATTACCATAAAGAAAATTTACAGTTAAATCAGTAGCTAYTGAAAATTTCTCTTCAGGAAACATCAATCTGAAAACCTCTTGAATAATCAGTATGGTGAATTTTATTAAGAGCTAATAAAATCTCCTTAATCTAGTGAAAAGTAAAACAAAGTAAAGAAACTTATGACTGTCAAGTATAAAAAATATTCTGAAACATCACTAGTTACACAGAAATTTTACACAGAAAATAATAATGATGTCATAATGATTGCAAAAGGAAACACAATCCTCCTGTCCCTGAGAAGGAATGACGTCTTGCTCCAGCAAAAGCTGGAACTGTCTGGAAAAGAATTCTGCAGGGAGGAACCTGTGTGTGTTGGTGGAGGACATGTTGGACACGAGCCAGAAATGTTCCTTCCTGGGAAAGACAGCCAAATGCCTCCCTGGCTACCACAGGCACAGTGCTCCCAGCAGATTGACAGAAGTGATCCTTCCCCTCTGCTCAGCCCCAAGGACACACATCTGGACTGCTGGGTTCAGTGCTGGACTCACCAGTATAGGAAGGACATGGCAAAACTGAAGTGTGTGCAGCTAAGGGCTACAAGGACGACCAAGTGCCCCGGGCATCTGACAGGGAGCCAGGCTGAAACAGTGGGGCTGTTCAGCATCGAGAAGAGAAGACWCAGGGAGATCTTAGAGTTGTGTAAAAATACCTGTCAGAGGAGAATAGAAATACATATGGTCCCTACTAGGGTTAGACCACCTTTGGAATACAGCTGAAAAAGATTGACAGGTTGTTTCTTCTATAAAGGAATGCATTTATCTTGCAACAAAACCAATCTGCAAGCTGATTGTTTTTTATGATTATGATTATGAAAATCACAAATGGATTTCTGTAAAAACTAAAATACTTTTCCAAATTTAAAAACATAGTGTAAATGCATTTTTATTGGTATATRTTGGTGATCCAGAGTGAACATCAACATTTAAAAATAATTGGAAAATGCAGAACACAAAGCTCATTTGTCACAGAAAATTTGCCACTGCCAGAAAAAAGTATATCACTATGGAACAATCCAAAATTATCTGAGAAAAATCTTAGTTGAAAAACAAAAAATGTGACACTTTCACCAAGGAAAATCAAACAAAATATCACTCCTCATATGGGAAGACAGAACTGGAGCACATGTGCACTCAGTGTGAGATCCAAAGATGACTAAGCTGTCAGCAAGCTAAGACTAAATACCCAAAGCACGGCTTCATGCTGAGAATGAACTAACTTTGAGACAAAGCCATCCTGCCARTCACTGAAATATTACTAATGATTAATTGCCTGACTAATAACTTGAGAACAGACCACTAGCTAGACCACTGCTAAAAGGCAAGGAAGCCTGTTCCTTCCTCACATTTGACCTTTCTCAGTCCATGACTGTGCCTGGCAACTGTAGCATATTCCCTGACTCCACCAAGGAGAATGGATGGAAAATCCACCTGCTGCTCTCGTATAACATCTTCCTGCCTGTCTACCCCTCTCTCCTGAGGTACAGAGTACTGGACTGAACACATTTACCTAGGAGATGAAGGTGATATCAGCTGCAAAGCTGGGCTGTGGATATAGGTTGGATAAAAAACACAGAAGCAATTCTGCTACCACAGTGATTCCACCACCAYCATCAATCTGCAGTCAAAGGCAATGCAATATAGAAATGCCAGTGCTGATGTTGAACACCTTCTGGATTTCTGAGCTGAGTRTGWGCTGAATACTGCTGATGGTTCATTACACCCAGACACTGTGGGCAAAGCAACTTACCTTAAAATGAGTTCATACACCTTTGCCAATTCCCAGGCTCYTGTGTCTTATAGTTCAGACTATAAATTACTTTGGGGAAGCAGCTATCTTTTATTATATTTSAGTAAAATGYTAAATGCARTGGAGTCCCCAGTATTTAGGAGTTCCAACAATGAAAAGTAGAAGTTAATACACATTCTTTTATTTCACTTTTTCTTCCAAAAGCCTTTTTCGAAAATACAGTAAGGTTAAAAACTATAAAAGGAAAGATCTGTCAAGTGCTTAAAACATCCTTATTTGACCAAAGATGAAGCAACACAGTTTGATACAGAAGGTCTTGAAGGTGTTTCTGTGTGGTCATTGCAACAGAAGATTTTTTTCTGATTGCTGCCACCTCTCTCTCCCTTTCCCAATCTCTCCTGAAGCCTTCAGAGTGACAGAAGCTTCAGTGGCAACAACAGCTGGAGAAGCTGAAAGGTCTGTATGATATTACTCTTATTAAAAAACATTGCTCTGATGGGTTGACTTTGGCTGGATGCCAGGTGCCTACCAAGCTGCTCTATCATGCCACCTCTCAGCAGGACAGGAGGAAAGAAATAAAATTTTAAAATTCATTGGTCAAAGTAAAGGTAGTTAAATAAAGTGGAAGCAAAATTTGCTCATACAGAAACACAGGAAAACAAAATATTTACTTTCTACTTCCATTAACGGGTGGTGTTAGTCTGCTTCTCAGGARGCAGGGTTTCAGTATGCATAGTGGTTTCTCCAGAAGATAAATATAAATAATAAATGCTGCTAACCTTCTTCCTTCTTTCTCTTAGTTTTCATATAATGAGAAGATGTCATATGTAATAGAACATCCCTTTGGTCAATTTGAAACAACTGTACTGGCTATGTACTGTCCCAAAATCTTGTCCGCACCACACCTTACCCTATTGGTAAGGGTGGAATGTTGGAGACAGACCTGATGCTGTTGAGCACTGCTCAGAAGTTGCAAAAACTCTGGTATCTTATTAGCTCCTTTCTAGCTATTAATGCAAAGCACTATGAGGGTTGCTGAGAGGAATATTATCTCAGCCAGACCAAATACAACTGCTTATTCAATGTTCTCYCTTTTAAACTCTCTCAAATTTTAACTCAAAAAGTTTTAAAACACAACCTGGTTTAGGGAAATAACCTCATAAAATCTTYTGATCATATTTAGGAGAGACTCAAGTTTACCCCAAAGCCCAAGTTGTTGYATGTCGGTGGATATCTTTTTGTGCTGGTTAAGAAGTGTGCTGGAAAGGCTAAACCATTGACAGATCTGGACTTACAGACATTCCTATGGAATACTGAGGAGAAGAAAGGAGGAAACATGTAAAAAAACCCCAAAACAACCCCAAAAAAACCAGCTCCACCCTGAAAAGATATGAAATTAGTAATAATATAGAAATACCACAGGCAGGATATGCAGGGAGCCCATCTTGATACCATGTACTCGAACTACTTGTGCTGCTTTCTTCAACCTACTCATCTTGAAAGCTGAAGGAAATTTCTGTATATTTAGTYAATACAACTATAAATTCAACCTAATCTGAAGGTGATATCTTTGATTATTTAATCCCTAAATAAATCAGAGAAAGTTTTCAGTGTGGCTACTGTTTTGGTTTTTTTTTTGCCAAAATCTTCTTTTGACAGGATGCAAGTTTGAAAAAATGGTTTCATTTGTTTGATTGTCTTCATTTTTAATTAAAGGAGGTCTGAATCTCTTGGTAATTCTGGTTGTAGTTTTATTTGTTTGCTTGCTGGGAGTCAGTATTTTTTGGGGGTTTTTTTGGGGGGGAGTTGTTTTTTTTGTTGTTGTTGGTTGGTTGGTTAGTTGGAGGTTTTTTTGGGTTTTGTTTTTTTTTTTTTTGGTGTGTGTTTGATATTATTTGGGGTTTTTTAAGTGAAATATAAAAATATGGAAAACCGCATGGCCTTTATAGAAATTCATATGCAGTYTGATTTGAGCAGAAAACCAAAGAGGAAGAGAAGATAAAAATATTGTATTTCCCCATTTTTTTCCCAGTTTTTCTCCCCTAGGGAGAACAATGGTCMGAACACAATATCCTGAGCTAGCAGTCAGAGATATGCTGCCAGTGTTAAATAACCATTATCTAATCCACTCTAGTCTCCAAAACTCASACATTTCAAACATCTGAACTACTTCCAGAAGCCAGGAAAGTAATTTGCCAAATTTTGCTTGTTCTTTTCTCTGTTGASAACAAGGTGACCAACACAGCCAAAATATCAGCCCATGCCAAAGACATATTTAACTATTTCTGTTTGTCTAAGGAATTACAGTCCAAAGATTTTTTATAACATGCAAATCTGTTATCAAAAATAATGTCTTACAGTTGTGCACAGCCACAARGAGCTTAAAGAAATACCCCAGTACTCCTGAAGTTAAATGTTAAAGGTACTTGACAAAGAACCATTACTCCTATGCTTCCTGGGATTTATCAGTGTTACCTTCAGGTAATATCAAAGTTTACTGCAATTTATTTAAAGTAGTTAAAATTAGGTTCATGCATCTGTATATTGTTTTTCTTACTATTTCACATTTTTCTATTCCTATTTCACATTTTTCTTAATTGAGTGAAGACAAGGTATTTGTTTCTTCAAGACCATTTTCCCAACACCAGGTGTTCACAGAATGACAGTGCTCAAAGCATTTATGATGTGAGACAGATGTTAAAAAATCAAGATGATGCTGTGGATCTGTAGGATTCTGTATTCTATGCAGCAGCCGATCTCTAYCTTAATAACCTTCCAGGATTTCTCCTAAGCCTCAAATCCCTTCTCAATAAGGGCGCTTATACAAAACCTCAGCAGTCACTTTAGTGTTTCAGCTTAGAGCATACAAAACCTTATGTGCAAATCCATGTACAGTTTTTACTGCCATTCATTGSCTTTCTTTCCCTGGCACCATTATCTCTAAAAGAAAGTGTCTGAACTGTTTTCTGTTTACATCTCCCAGACCAAGRCAGTCTATTTCACACACAAAGCTAGCTGAATACCACAGGAGTCACTTAGCAGTAGCAGAATGGCCTGATTTGGATCTCTGCCTGCCTCAAGACATTTAATTTAATTTCATCATTTGCATTTTCCACCAGACAGTATTGTAAAGAACAGACCATCAAAGGGAATGCTATCATGCTGAAATTAAAGAACTCAAAATGCATGTTGAAGATGCTTTTTTAAATACAGATATAAGTGTTTGCACTGAATGCATGTTATAAGTAGTGTGTTCCTATCATATATTTAAGGAGAGAAAATGAGTTGTTATTCTGGTTTACAGCTTATTTATATAAATATGTAAAAAAGTGCATTTTATATCCATAAATTTAACATTTAATTATTTCTCTGTCTTCATGCAACAGTTGTTACAGTTACACATTAAATTAGAGCAGTCTTWTACAGTTAGCTCTCYAGTCATCTTCATCAATAATAAAAGTAGCTTTAAAGAAGATCCTATGCTGTTTAGGAAAATATCTTGCTGAGATAGCTTTGTTTATTGACCTATGGTTAAAGTTAAAATTGAAAAGTGTGTTTTAAATTTCCTGATTCATCCCTGCACTCCATAAACCTGACAGTTTGGAGGYTGATTTGAGTTCCCATCAATGCTTTGTGGACAAACAAAAGTATGACAGCTTCCAAATTTTTCATTCTATGGGAATTTTTCATTCTCAGGATTAGGTAGGCTATCCTCAGAAAAGCCTAACTTCAAGGTAAGTAGTCTCTCCTTTCCTAAGTGATTTCAGTATCCTTAAATCATCTTTTAGCTCAGCAGGATTGTGAAACCATTGTGAAAGCCTATTATTCAGTCTGTGAAAGCCTTTTCCCTCTAACTGAACTGCYCTCAACCTGAACTGTTCTTATACCTTTTTATTTTACATTGTGCACCTGTCTGGTGCATAAAATTATCATCCATCCTGACATTACCTATACYTTTTAAACATTTTATGTTTCCATTRAGACATAACATTTTACATTTTGTCCCTTGGGCAGTATCAATACAAATTATGTTGAATTTCTAATCTGAAATTATCCTTGAATTCTTGAAWAAACAAAAAAGAGTAAAATATTTTGCACTCACATCTCAGTGTTAAAGGGGATGGAAAAATTTAGGAAAGGAAGACCTTGCTTTCTGAGATATCTGCAAATGCAGCAGGCCTGGGGGGCCACTAGGCTTTCCCCTGTTAGTCAGTATATTATCTGTCTGTCTGAATCCCTGGGAGACCTTCACAGATAATRTTTTAGAGTAACCAGTTTGACACTACAGGCCTGGCAAGGTACCAGATTCATACACAGCATGTCTGCACTCCAAGTCTGCTCACAATAGCAATCCCAGATGCACATAGTGTGAGTTCCACTATAAGCCTGGGAGCATTAAATAAGCTATCAGATGCACAAACAGTGGGATTTATTGATTGTAGTGACAGAATAAGGTTCAGAAATTGCTGTTGATAACTACATTGATATCAGAAGGCATAGGCAATAGTATTACCATGGAACACAGGTGGATTATTTATTCCACTGGGATATTTTCACTGGTATTAATTTTAATATMATTGTTTAATTTTAATATCATTCCCTGACCCTTTTTCCCCAAAATATTCGACAAATGCAGCAAAGAGAACAACCTGCAAAACAGCAGATGAAAGAACAGGCAACAAGTAGAGGAAACAGAAAGAATAATACCATATGCAAACACTTTTTCTTTAATGTCCTAAATAACATATTTACCTAGGTATAGTCTGGTGCAGGTCACCTAGGAAATCAATATTTTTCAGAGTCCTTTAAGTTGTTTAGAATCTGTTACATAGCTTACATAGCATACAATAATTTCATTAATTGAATTAATAATTACCTTTGATGTATATTATTATCTAATTTGCTAACCTTTAATGGCTCAAAATCAAAAAACATTAACCTTTTAACTACAGGATATAAAAAAGGTAAAATGCTAAAACATGTACAACCATATGTCTGTAAGGTGCATGCTATATGTCAGATAAATATGAAACTTCTAACTATTGGTGTAGTTGTTACTAACTATGTAGTCCATACAGCAAATAGTAATGAAAAAGGCTCATTCATCTTCTAAAAATAGCCATGTAGGGCTCAATTAATTTGGCAAAGATGAATCTGTAGTGACACTTRAGACAGAAGCTGGATAAACAGCAACATGATCAAGTTTGAGGCWACCTAGAAAAAGAATATATTTATGTGGTAAATGTGAATGGGACTTAAAAGACACTGTCAGTCTTATCTGYTTAACACAACCATGATACAGCAGGGGATCCTAAGCATCTTTAACATACTGYTTTGGGAACTTAAACTCAGATACCTACCAGAATCTCAGAACATTAACTTTTCAGTACTCAGATGCTGAAAGTAAGCATCAAATATGAAAAGGAGGTACTTTAATGTCACCTAAATTTTTTGATCCTCTGTGAATCAAAATCTTCRATTCTACTCTTAGGCATTCTGAGCTGATAAAAACTGAACCTACCAAACTGATTGATGAAAGATATGGCAGAAAAGAAACAAAAGCAATTWTATAGATTTCATGAAGTAATAAAAGAGTAATTGAATAAGGTGAGAAATAATATCACTTCTGTAGAATATAATATGCACTGACTGAAAATAGAAACTGTGTTGGTTTTTTAATGATTTCTAGTCTGAGCAGAGGAAGAGGAAAGGAGTTATCTTCCTTGGAAAAAAAAATTATTTTATTGGACTGATGACTAAGTACCATTGCCAATATTTGCCTAAAATTTTAGAAATAAATTAGCCATATAACTATTTTAATGAAATTTATCTCTGATCTGACTTATGGTATACAAATCAGAAACAGTAAACACACTAGAATTCTCTATAAATGAGAGAACTGAATCAACTGGAATCAAAATTCTGGCCAATGTATTTTATAATGTTTTACTTTCCTCCTCTGCATATTGCTTAGTATCTACTTATGATCATATATATTTAAGTTGGCACATATAAAATATGTTGAATAGCAACTAAAATATAGGTTATTTTTTAATGCATTTCCTCAAAAGCCTGTTAACATTATGTAGTACATGAAATAAATCTAAACATTGTAGTCTACTATTTATGCTAAATAATATAGTGCTTAAATTCCAAGAAAAATTGTCACTCACTCTGTAGATGCAATAATATTGTTTTACTGCTGTGAGAAACTTACAAACAAAWTAAGGGAAAATGAGGGAAGAGAGAACAACCAGACACAACAGGAAAACAGAAATCGTTACATCATTTTTCTGAGTTTTAGTCTTCTAGGCTAAATTAAAAATAAATATATATATAGCAGGGAAAAAAAAGTTAGTGACGCTAAATAGGATGTGACAATGGGAAGGGAAGAAGAAGTAATGAAAAACGGGGAACTAAAGGACAAATTTTAAAATATTGATGAACATAGTAAAAGAACAGATTAATGTGGTGATGAAACAGAACAGCATTTTCTTCAATTTCAGAAATGAATCATAGAATACTTCATCATTCCAGTGGTTTCATTCATTGGTCTGACTTATATTAACTGCTAAAACTGCCAATTTTTTGATTAGTAATTATCTTCAGACTGAGTTGCATAAGTTTATGTTTACAAAGCAGGTGTCTGCACCTGCATATCACCACATTATTTAGTTGTGTAATCACAGATGTTTGGTGCCATTTCATATGCCCAGGGTTGTATGAGACTTTGAAATGTGACAGRTAGGTTGCAGACTTTATAGGTTAAGTTCCTGATTAGTCATATTTTTTCTGTGTGTTTTTCAGTGTGAACCTCATCARATCTGTCACAGAATTGTAGAATCATAGGATAATATTATCATAGAATTATGTAATGTWTTAGGTTRGAAGGGRTCTTTAAAGATATCTAGTTCCAACCCCTGTGCCATGGCCAGGGACATCTTTTACTAAATCAGGTTTCTCAAAGTTCCATCAAACCTTCTCTGAACACTTCCAGTAATGAGTTAACAACAACTTTTCTGAGTGACCTGTTTGAATCCAATCTAAACCTAAAGAGAACTCTTTAGCTTCCAAACCATTTCCCCTTTCCCAAGCACTCCAGGACTTTGTACAAAGTCTCTCTCCATCCTTTAATAAACCCCCTTTGCACATTAGAAGGCCACAATAAGGTGTCTGTGGAGCCTTCTCTTCTCCAGACTGAATATCTCAACTCTCACAGCCACTTCGCATGATCTGTTTCACAGTTCCCCTGTGGACCCATTTTGACAGGTCCGAGTGTTTTGCTTCCTGTGGAGCTCCACAGCTGGATGAAGTACTACAGCTGTGGTCTCAMAAGAGCAAAGTGAGAAGATGAGAATCACAGCTGGAGATTACCCATACACTTGTGCAGGACTTCATACTTGGTCTTGCTGGATTTAATGAGATTCTCATGGCCCTGGTCCTCAGGGCTGTCAAGACCTTTCCACATGATGTCCCTTCCCTTGAGCCCTGATTAGCTTGGTGCCTGCCATAAGCAAACTTGCTGAGGATGTGCTCAATCCCACTGTCTGTGTCATTCCACTAAGTGGGGTGAATGCACTGGAAGCATTCGATCATTTTGACTATGCCTCTATTACCAGGTTATAAAATCTTACTTTAGATGCATTAGTWAAGTTATAATATTTTATAAATAGTGAAGAGTTTAATTAGATGTAGACTGTTGGGTTTCRTTTGTGGTTTTCTAAGTTTCTAAAGATGATATATTGTCAGTAATGTGAAAAAAATAGTGAAGCATCATTAACTATTATTTAATCAAGACTCACTATATTCTGTCCAGTCTTTTTCATTCTTCAGAACTCAATAAAATATTTTTAATATTAATCTAAATTATCTGCCATTTATCAACCATGTAATCCTGGCTTTCCTGAAGTCTATTTGAATTGATATTTCTAAAATGCTTTATATTTATTCATTCATTATTTCTAATAAGTAACTGAATTGATCCAGGAATAACAGGTCTGTTTGATTATTTTGGGTTTTAATGTCAGCCTCCATTTATCTGCTGATTAGCTATTGTTAGCTTAATTTTTTGAGCACCATGATAAAACATTGAGGTATACATCTAGTCATTCACATAAATTTAATAATGAAAAACATATATTTTAATTTATATTTGTGGAAAGGACTGTCAAGTTCAAAAATTAAAGAACTTCTAAATGAAGGACTTAACACACATACAAAAAAGATTGAACCCTAAAGCATTCATCTTTTAATTTTTGAAAAAAATCCCCAAAACTAAACAACAACAAAAACTAACAAAAACCAGGCTAAAAACACAACCCCTATCATTAACAACAGTTTTGTCAATTACTGATTTGCAATTAGCCTGGTTGTACTGCACTGTAATTAGTATAATGATCTGCACTACTAAACTTGCCAAACAAACACCCTCTTCATCATCTGTTGCCTCCAACGATTTCCTAAAAGTTTACATGGAATATTAGTAGGTACATTTTTAATAGTTGTAAACAGGTTTTCATACTTTTCTTTTATACTGAGTAGTATTTTACATGAAAACTATTCAATACCAAATAGAAAAATAGACTGATAAAAATGTTTCAATAATTTGCATGGTGTCTGCTATATGAAGAAATATAGCTGAGTAGAAATTTTCTGTCTTTTAAAAATTATGCTAACACTGAGGTTAATGGGATTTCTTGGCTTAGACCAGAAGAAAAGGGACATACCAAGATTGCGGGATATCATTGAATTGCTATGCATTTCCAAAGCTTTTAATTGCTTTATRTGTGGTGATGTATCCACAAATATTACCTCACATATAGTTTGATACTGAAAAAAAAAAATAATACCAGGCATTGCATTCTTGAATAAAACTTTACTGATGAAATCTGAATGGGTTTTGCATATATTTGAAAGCCCAGAAACTTCAATCAAATTTATAAAAAGGGGAGTTGGTRGGTTGGTTTTGTTTTGATTTTATTTGTTTAATTCCATGGAGTYAGCATCAATGAAAGTATCCGCAMTGCCAAGTCCACCATTRAACTGTTTCTARGAACCACATCTCCACATTTTTAAAATAYTTCCAGGGATAGTGACTCAACCACTTGCATGAGCAGCCTGTTTGAATGTTTGACAATCCTTTTGATGAAGACATTTTCYCTAATTTCACCTTCTCTGATGCAAGTTGYGGCCATTTCTTCTTATCCTGTCAGTTTTCACCTGGAAGAAGAGACTGATCCCCACTTCCCTCAGGTAGTTGKAGAGAGTAAAAGGATCCCCCCTGAGCCTCCTTTTGTCCCAACTAAAMATCCCTAGCTCCCTCAGTTGTTCGTCATTAGATTTATGTTTCAGACCATCTCTGCTGCCTTCCTCTGGATGTGCACCAGCACCTCAACATCTTTCTTGAAGTGAGGGGCCCAGAACTGAACAYAGGACTCAAGGTGTGGCCTCGCCTGTTCTGAGTACAAGGGRACAATCACTGCCCTGCTGGCCACACTATTTCTGATACAGGCCAGGAGTCCATTGGCTTTYTTGGCCACCTGGGCACACTCTGGCCCATGTTCAGGTGGCTATTGACTAACAACCACAAGGCCCTCTTTACCAGCCAACTTTCCAGCCACTTTTCCCCCAGCCTGGAGCACTGCATGGGGCTGTGAGTTAAGTGCAGGACCTCACACTTTACCTTGTTGAACCTCGTGCAATTGGTCTCTGCCCATCAATCCAGTCTGTCCAGATCCCCTTTGCAGAGACTTCCTACCATCAAGCAGATCAACATTCCCACCCAACCTGTTTCCATCTGCAAACTGAGGGTGCATTCAATGTTCTCATCTAGATTACTGGTAAAGATATTAAATGTGACTGGTGCCAATACTGAACCCTGTGGAACACCACTAGTAACTATCTGTCTACTGGATTTAACCCCACTGACTGCCACTCTCTGGGCCCAGCAGTTCAGACAGTTTTGTAACCAGTGAAGAATCCATTTGTCCATGCCATGGGCRGCCAGTTTCTCCTGTAGAATTCTCTGGAAAATGGTGTCTAAGACTTTTCTGCTATCCAGGTAGACAACATCCACAGTGGCACTCAAGATGATCTACTCCCATAATCTTCCCCAGAGGTCAGACCAACAGGCTTGTTTGCTAGATACCCCTTCCAGAACTTACTGCAGGTGACTCCCACATTTGTTAACCTCCAGGCTACTAGSATCTCCCTGGTTAACCAGGACTGCTGGTAAATGATGGAAAGTGGGTCTGTGAGTTCTTCCACCAGCTCCACCAGTAACCTTGGGTGGATCCTATCTGGTCCCATAAGCTTGTGTATGTCCAAAYGGCATAGAAAGTCACTGATCATTTCCCTTTGGATTAYGYGGTCTTGCTTCTGCTCCCCATTCCTGTCATCCTCTTCAGGGGGCTGGGTAATCCAAAAATAATTGATGTTACTACTGAAGTCTGAGGCTAAAAGAAATTAATCTGTCTTTTCCCCATCCTTTGTCTTTACGTTTCTCACAGCATCCAATAAAGAATGAAGATTGTCTGTAATCCTCATTTATTAATAAACTTAAAGAAATTATTTTCTTTCATGGCAGCACATAGACTGAGTTCTARTTGAGCTTTGGCTCTTCTAATTGTGTCCTGGCATAGCCTCACCTTATAGTACTCTTGAGTAGTGTCCCCCTACTTCCAAAGTTCATAAAGTCTCCTTTTTCCCTGGGCTGGAACCAAATTTGTTTAGCCAGACAGGTCTTTCCCAATGGTTCATATTTTGGCACACTTTGACACACAGCCTGCTGCTGCTGTATTTAGGATCATTTGAATTCTGCATGGTAGTTTTATGAGAATTTTTTTTGTTTTAGAAAGTGTTGAGCACTTAATTTTACTAGGAGATAARCATACAGGAGAATACAGAAATTATATCACCTTCTGATATAATTGGTGTTTCTTGACCTTTCTTCAGGTATCTATCTATCTTGACACCAAGAACTCTGGTGCTAGCTGTTTGGGGGTTTTTTGTATAGCATTAYTCTCATATTTAAATTCTTCACATTAAATGTGATCTGCACATTAACTCTAAAGATGGAAAGCAAGATTTTTTATTCATTAATAAGATTCTAGACACACATTATGTCTGCAGATTAGTAGTAAATAAAGGAAAACTTGTTTACCCTTACGGTGTAGTGAAAGAGCAATGGAGATGCCTAAATTTCATTGACTATTGCCACTTTAGGTGATGCAGGACACACAACAAAAGCCTAGGTCTGGAGAGTGGGATACAGGACTGGGCAAYACTGGGATTTTTTTCTGGAGCAGCAGCTCAGGGCCAGGTAGGATATCCCAGAGTATCTTAACTGTCACATTTTACTTAGTCCCCTGAATTCCTCTCCTAGACTGTTTGTGGTTTAGAGACAGTAAGTTTCTTGTTTCATTTGAACATTGAGAGTCAAAGGTGACTTGAAAAAATTATGGGTGTATTATATTCCTGCTTCCCAACTTGTGATCCTTTGACAGCAGTTACCAGTAAACAGGTATAAATGAGTTTTTAATGCTCCAGTTGGCATCACCTCACCCTTCAGATGGCTGCATAATATGCTTTCAAATAATCTCCATAGAGATATGGTTTGAAAGGGAGGTTTACCATGGCCTGATAGCAACTAGTGATTTATAAATTTCTCTGAACAGGATTTACAAGGAAATTGGATATTATTATGAAGTAGCTGTTTTTACCAGGTCTGACCCAGGTCAGAGTGGYTTCAGAGTGTTAATGATTTTGTTTGCCTGTCTCAAGTAAATTGCTTGTCARTGACTTTGTGAGGCAAAATTGCTTTAAAATAGATACTGTTGGTAGCATGCTGCWAGTTATTAGCATGTTTGCTGACCACAAGGTGTTTAATATAATTCCTGAGTGAACTCAAAGAAGCAAATAGTAAAGATAAAGCTATGAAACACAAAAATCTTTCTTTTTGTATGCATTTTGTCGGGAAAAATACTATCAATTTTTATGAGACTACCTCTGAGTATTAGAATACTTTATAGTCCTATATCTAAACAAAAAAAAAAAAAAATTGAGAACCTCTTCTGCTGCAGCAATCAAAAAATATGAGAGTATTTTATTTTGTGTCAAAACTTTAATGTCTGACAAGAGTGTCATAATTTCCAATATGTAACTGCTATCAGAGAGCAATTTTAAATATAAAAATTCTAGACTTACACAAAACAGGTGGGATTATTTTGATTTAATATGAATAACTATTATTCATATTAAATAATATGAATAWTATTATTTAATTCTATTCTATTTATTCCAAAATCTAAAATGCTTCTCAATATTTCATTTTTGCATAACCAGAGATACAGACATAGTTCCTGCAAGTCTGTAGAAATTCCAGTGTTCTAACTCTCTAGTCACTGTTGCTTTTGTGAGAGGGGTGGAACTTGGGTTCACCAGGGGATGAGACACTGGATTTCCATAGGAACTCACAATTTTGCAGCATTATCGTTTCTTCAGTTATTTCTAAATTCTTGAGTTTACATGCATTTATACACTGAATGCTTCCTTGAATTATATTCAAATGCCAGCAAGATTCTATGAAAATACAGTATATTATGTATTTTATACTGATGCTGTGGCTTTGGCTAAGTCTGGACTTCCAACAACATTTTTTTTCAGCATTTACTCACTAAGTCAAACACGAAATTAAACTGAAACAAAACAGTTTCTTTAATTTAATCTGTTCTGTATTCTATTATCTAATCAGAATAACACAGCTTTACATGGTGTAAGAACTGATAAACTTTTTTCCAGTAAAATTTGTGGAACTCTCTGTTTTCAATACTGGGTCAGATTTTTATGTGCCTGATATTATTAGCATCCTTTCCAACAAATACTGCTGAAACCTCCAGCCACAAACAAAATGAGATGTTATTTTGTCCCTAAWAATTGGGACAAAATTCTACTTATTTCATTTTTATGCTTGCAAATGATAGTAGGTTCCAATAAATGAATAAATGGTTTTACTTTCTTCAACCTTTGCCTCATAAAAGTAAGTCTAAACTGTCTTATGTGGAAAAATTGGTCAAGCTGATTTAGCTGCAGTTGCTGTTAATTCAACAGGTAGGCAAATATTCACATAGAGAATACAAGGGYTTGAACTAGTTCTCTTCAAAAAAACAAGTTTGCAACAGGCCCCCAAAAGGTTCTGGTTAAGTTTGTCTAAAGGATTTAAAGTGAATTCATGTTCAAATAAGAATTACTATCTGAATTGCTAATTGCCATTCTTTTTATCATATATTCTTTCCTTCACTTACCTTTCCCTAAATCACAGTTATACAGGATTATGCCTTCTCTCTCAAGGTACATAGGTCTCTCTTTACTAATATTTTCACTTCTGCATATATACTCTGAATAATAATTTCAAATGGCTTCTTTGATAATTTTCTCTTCACACTGCACAYGCCATAAGACTCAAAAGGAAAAGCATGCAGCAATCAGAGTCACATGCAAACTCTCCTATTTATGTCCAACAAAGTGGTTCTCTTCAGCTCTGTTTTCAACAGCTGGCAGGAGGCAGTGCTTCATACTGGATGGTTGCTGCCATCTTTGGGAAGGGTCTCCTGTATTCTTCATTAATGAAGTTTTCAAGCTTGTAGTGGTTTCATGTTCCCTAATTTCATTTCCCAGACAATGCACCAATTAATGTGGTGGTTTTAGGGTTTTTCTGCTGTGAAATAGGATTAAGAGAAAGCAAAGCAAGCTACAACTTAAAAGATATTTTTATTCACACACACTAAAAGGAAAGAAAAACAACAAAGAATCAAAATGAAACTTTCAAACACTCATCCTCTCCCACTAGCTTCTTTTCTTTCTCACAGACATTATATAAGGCAAGAACTCAGACCTTAAGGTCTGTAATTCTTATAAAATAATCTTCYGTCAATCTCTTTAGAGAGAGAAGCTTATTTTGGTTATGGTAAACCCCACAAGAAAGAAAAGTCTGCTTGTGGCTCTTAGCTCTCACAGAAGAAAGCCACATGGGAAATCTGTCTCTGTGGTTCTCCCATAACATGCAGCTTTTCCCATCAGCTGCACTTGGGTCATGGACTCTATGCATTCTGGGGTGTTATTTTAAAATGAACAGTTCAGGTGCAAAGGATGTTCTTCATCCCATTCAAGGGCAGAAATATCTCTYACTTATCCACTGGCACAGATGCTTTTTCTCTCCAGCACATTTCAACCTCTGTTCAATACCTCAGGGGACCACAAGTCCCTCCTTCACTTAGTCCGTTACAAATACCTCTGCTCAAAACCACCAATCTGAACAATCATTTCCTTAGTTCACATTTTCCATGGTTTAAAGATATATTCTAGCATATTATAGTCTCTTACCACAATTCACAAAAAGATTTTCAGCCTAAGGCGTCTTCTCATCTCTTCTTTAAGATACAATGTCTCTTTCACAGACCTCAGTATCTTCATGCGGCCTAAATAAAAATGTCCCCACCATGACTTTCTCCTCACTCTAGAGAGGATCAATGTTCTGCAAGCTTCACTTTGGCAAAGAAAGAGTTAACTTTAGCTCAGGTTTGCAGATGGTCACGTGATCTCGTCCAGGCAGCGGCAGCAGCTCGAAAAGTTCCARGGCAGCATGAAAAGARCAGGAATGGCAGCCAGGACTTCAGTTGCTTATCTAGGAKATGTCTTCTCCCCCATCTCCACCCCTYGGTCTCATTCRGGGTGGCTCAGTTTGGGCTCAGAGGTGCTCCAGATGGAGRGGGSGTGGTTTCTCCTTCCCCGCCAGCAGTGCTGGAACTCGGTCAGAGCTGGGATGGGACATATCTTCCTCCCCCCTCCCTGCTGGGAGTCACTGAGCCTGGCAGACATTCAAGGAAAAGCTTAGGCGGGGCCCAAGCCSCGGCTCCCCCCTCCCACAGGAAGAGGGAGCAGCTGTTTCTTTCCTCTTCAGAAGCAAAATGCGAAAGGCAGGCAGTTCCCAGAATCCTCAGCTTTGATAAATGAGTCATTCACAACAACAAGAGAACACATATGGTATATGCTACCCTTCTTTTCTACCTTGGCTTCAGTAGGAGGACAATACAGAGTTTAAAAACTAATTGAACGCAACACAGTTTTCAAAATGGCAAACAAGTAAATGTTGGCAATAGCTTGCAAAGATATGGAGCAAAGAGAATATGAAAGAATATTCTTCCTTGGCTCTGTTTCTGTGTTTTATTAAAGAACATTTGGGCTTTATGAAGCCTTCTTTATCTCAGAAGGAGACCATGCACYATTACCCCATCACAAGTAAACTTTGATTATGTTTTTCTTTTATTTTTAAAAATTATAGTCTTTCCATTGATTGAATTTACAATCACATCTCATCACTGAAGAGATTTTAATTTTTTTTATTTGAACATTTGCCCACTGTCACTGACTGCCAGCGTCCTTGAAGGACTCACATTAAGAGTTAACAGAATATAACTTTATTAATAAAATTGTGACAGGTTAAGGTTTGAGGATTGCTGATGGTATATCTCACTGCAAAAATGTATTCAAATCAATATGATAATTCAAAGCAATATACTTATAAGCTGCAATCCTTAAGAAAAGCTAGCTTGAGGTAATCATTCARCATGCATAGAGTACAGTTCTTGCCCAATGTCCCCAGAGGGAAGAAGACAGGTTTAGTGCATTTGCTGATCCAAGAATTTATCCCAAGTCTTCCTTGACTTCTTCCCGTTCTCAATTAACTTTTATGCTACTTTTTTACATTTAGGTGGAGCTTCAGTGATTTTATTCACACATCTTACTCAGTGATTGTGTTTCATACCTAGAGGGTGGGTATCAGGATAGTACCTGAGACAGCTTTGGAAGGGGGACATGCATCARTCCACAGAGAGTTRTTTTGCTGCAGTTGATTTTRACAAAGCCTGGCCCCGGTGTTTCCRTTGCTTGGATTCTCCTGTGTGTGGAAGATCAGCTATGCTGACTATGTTTMATCCAATTGTATCTTCCCCTATAATGTCTGTCCTGTTATCTTTTAACCCACAGCCAATATCCCACACAYTTTCACTTACTTCAATAGGATAGTTGTAGCAACAAGTGACATTAGCAACAATATTTTTTAAATAGTGTAGAAGCCTTGGAGAAAACCCTTATATGAAAACACAGAATATACATATTTAGCAACACCATGTTAATGTAGTTAATGCTGCATTTTAAACCTGTAACATCTGATCCTTATACTATAAAATTTAACTAATTCTTTCAAGAACAGCATTTTTTAAGGGGCAGATGTATTTACAGGTATGTTTAGATAATTTATCATAATGAAATAAATAAAAATATTTGTYTCTTGTATGTTTACAAGACAAAATAAGTGTAAAGAATGGACATATTCAAACATCAATGTGTGCTCACATACCTGTCTACATTAAGTTACTTGATTTTAATGAAATAACAACTGAGGTAATTATACCTGAACTAACTTGGATCCTAATTTCTTTATTTAGTGAAGGTGGGATAGACCTCAGCACAGGCTGTTTTGATCTTCTTCTTGAAGAATTAAGTGCTTCTGAGGCTGGATTCTAAACAGAACTAAAATGTCCCACTGTTTTTTCACCTGAGATACTAAAAACAAAATGAAAAAAAAAAATTAAAAATTAAAAAAAAAAAAAAAAGTGAAAAATTCAAAATACAAATTTCTCCCAATCYTTAATTCAACTGCATTCCAGATATGTAGGGATATATGGTGTATGGTGGGTAAATATGTACAAGTTTGGGTCAGGTGCAGAGACATATGTGAATTCCATTCTAGTYATGTTTGGGGCTAGGTCACAACTAATAAAATGACTGGGGGTTTTAGCCCTATTGTAACAAGATGTTATTTACATATATACATGCATTTTTGTTGTCCAGGAGCACAAGCAGATGGAGTTTGTCCACAACATGACTAAYGCATACCAATTTTTTCCCCCATTAGTTAATTTTCTTATTTCAAATAAAAAATTRTAATGTGTTGTTATAAAACAGTCAATATCCCCTCAGTCTATGTATATAACATTTGGAATTGTATGTCCTTAAATCTTCTAAGACAAAAATTCTGTGATAGTTTGCTATATAATTTCCTTATCTAGCCCTTTTATTTGAYCATACTGTCCCAAAAAAGGCAGTCTACATATCCTGTAGCGCTATTCTTCCTGTAAGGACCAGTGGAGCATRCAGTTTTTCTTCTTTTTGCCTGGAGAATATTTCAAACTTCTGGTTGAACTGCTGTGTGCACACATTTTGAAGTGTAGGCAAAAATGAGYTCATCTCAAATACATTAAGATACAGCAGTGATGACCAAGGAAGTTGCTAGCTGCACTGGTTTGTAAATTGTCTGCTATTAAGATGTGTAAATATCAATTGCAGAACACGAATTAAAGTTTTAAATTATTTTTGGTTTTAATTTAGCCACTATAAGTCAATACACCAAAAAAAATACTGTATTAGCTTTGTGAAGAAAGAAACACCCAATTTTTTAATTGTGAAATATTAGACTGAAATACTATCTCAAGGCTTCAGCCTTTAATAGAGGAGACAGAGATGACATGTACAAATATATGGTAAGTGGAATATTAATAGATGCATTAMAAGAAATTATAATTTAATGGGCTTTTTACTACTTTTTAAATACATTTTAATGGAAAATTTGTGTTTGTAAAAACAGAATAAAATTAAACATGTTTCTGAAATACTTTTAACAATTTAAATTTGCATTTAATATATAAATTCAAAAGGCATTTAGGGAAAAATCTAATTACAGCCATAAGAATCTAGAAATTATTTACCTATCTTGTATAGTGAAATAAAGAATTTTCTGCTAGTATCCCAAATGTACAATAAAGTCYATTGYTTGAGCWGAAAAGCTCCAGCTGAAAATTCTGCCTTTCACTAAGCTAAATGGAGACCATKAATTCATCTGACCAGATTAATATATCTAAAATACACGTTCTTATATTTGGACTTGTCACCTAAGTAACTTAAGCCAGCTTTTCCACAGATAATTCTGAATTGCATGAATGCAAATTCTGAATGTTCATTTGAGACMTCTATAGTCTGTGCACCCACTAAARCAGTGATGTTGAAAATGTTTTAATGAAATTAAAGAGAGCATCTTAATTCACATAGTCATCTAGCCTTCTTTGGACATTGTCATATGCAAGTGCTGGATTCTGCTGCTTAAATATCAAAGGATTTTKTGGGCATTTTCTTGTTATAGTGATTTTTTTCTCTAGTAGTTTGGTTTTGGGTTTGTTTTGTTTTATGTTTTTTGGTTGTTTTTTGTTTTGTTTTTTCTATTTATAAGACAGTCTACATTGGAGGTGTTCCTTCAGGCAACAAACAACCCTAGGAGTTGATCATCTCCCTTTGAACTGAATAAATGAGCAAAACTGGACAAGTTAAATAGATTAGGACATGTAATACAACAGAAAATCCTGTTGAATCATCTCTTTTCTCTTCTTCACACTTAAATGAAAGAGAAAATTGTTGAGGACATCAGTKTACCAGTATGCTTTAGAAATTTAAATAAAATCTATTACTTCAAATGTCATCGAAAAATAGTTTCTTTATGTATCATTGCATTTTAAATACATGCCTGATTTTTAAATGTTAAATAAATACTAACTAAATATTTGAATAAGTATTTATAAATTACTAAACATTAATACAGTATTATATTAAATATGAAATAAAAATACTTAGACACATTATATATATAGTCATGAATTATTTATAACAATATATTATATATATTATTTATAAATTAAATTATATGAAAGGAGCTTGTCTGGGGATGTACTAGTTTATACTGACTTTGTTTTTCTTTGTGGATTTTTGATTTGGCAAGGTTTTTTTTCTGTATTAAACTGTCTTTATTTCCACCCATGATTTTTCACACTTATACTCTTCTACCCTTCTGATTCTGTCCACCATTCCTGGGGTTGGGTGAGAGCAAGCACTTGTGTGATGCTCAGCTGATGACCACAACACCCTTATATCCTAAAGACACCTTCATGCACAAACATTATCAGAAAGAAATGACTAAGTTTTGTACAGTAAACCCCAGAAAACTCTTTTTCCTCCAGGGGAAAAACTAAGTAACGAGCACAGGAATTGCCATATGTGTTATCTTACTGTTTTCTCAATACACATTGTTTGTGGGATGTATCTTAAATTGCTAAATCTCCTTTACAATACTTTGCCTCCAGATTACTGACTCAAATGCAGCCCAAAACAGTACTGAGTTGTCATCAGCTGACACTTGTTCAAAAATGTATCAAGAAGGTAAGATAATCACTACCATCTCTTTCACTGATGTCATTCCCTATACATTTCCATCATACATGAGGAACTGGAAATATGCTTACCTTGCTTATCTTATGGAAAGTTTTTGAATTTTTCATTCTGATTTTYAGATGGAAGGACAACTTAATTCACCTTAATGTCTAGAGTGTTTTTTGATTTAATGAAGGGGAAAAAAAAACCAAAACAAAACACTGAAAGCTGAGAAAGAAAATGTCAGTGAGTCTGAAATAATTTTGGTTCAGTACAGTGTGGATATTTATGAKTATAGATTATTTTGATTCTGCAGCCCCTCCCAAGAAATGTCAGCCTTGCAGAATCATTGTTTGAGTTTATGCAGAAAATAAGCTACTTTTAACTTTTCTCTTGGAATATTAAATTACTCTGCTTGGTTGCATATTTGTAGACTATTATAAGTCTGCATTTGCCTGTATAACAACTTATTGTTCATGCTAAAGAGCAGACTTCTGTCACACAGCCTATAAATACCATAAAGTCCTCACTGTAGACAGAATGGATACAGTTACATTGCTGCACACAGTGTTAGGCAATGCAATCTCTTTATTCAACTATGTTACTTCAAGACTGTCCACARATACATGGATCTTTGGTGATCAAAGACAATTTTTGAAGTTAAGACATCAACCCCACATCATCAGTGCTAATCTCTTTTCAAACAGAARAAATATCTCCAAATATTTGAGTTCCCATATGCTTAGAGCAGAATTACTCAGTAGCACTGAAGGAAATTAGAGGGAAATATTTGTCACAGCTTGATCCAGCACAGGTGCCACTCACAGGCCATGTGTCAGGATAGCTATTTCTGAGTACTGATTTGRCATTATTGATTTATTAATTTTAATTAATAAAACACATAAATTGCATCAAACAAGGGCTTATTAGTTCCTTAACACAGGTTTTCAGTTCTATACCTCTACTAACCCATCCACTGTCCCAAAATGTTGTGATAACATTTGAACTGCATTGTATTTTCTGGGCAAAAGGCATTATGGGTTTTTAGAGCAATGAATCAAATGTCAGGTTTCAGTGCCATGGCTGCCTCTGTGAAAAATTGGTGTCACATAAGGCTCTCCCTTGTCATAAGGTYCACCTCGCTTTGTAGTCTCTAAATGTTAAAGGTTTTATATTTTTTTACTATGTGGAAATTTTGACATATAACTGGTCAAAAGAAAAAAAAAAAAACTTATCAATGTATACCTAATATCATTATAGGACTGATTTATTTTACAAAACATAATCTTCTAACATGAATTTGGATTTCACAAGGAATTAGAAGTATCCTGTGGGCCTGGCAGGTATGACATGGGACTTCAAGGAGACTGGCACAGCTACATAATGACATCTGAAGGAGATTCATATAAATGTTGATTGGAAGGGACTTCTAGAGGTCATCAAGTCTGACACTAACCTCAAAGTACAACTATTGCCAAAATTCAATGAGAGCAGATGCAACTTCTGTGGGTATTCTAAATTAGTTTGGGKTTTTTTTTYTCCTCATTCCCAATTTGAACCTCTTAGACATAGTTTGTCGCTACTGTCTCTTATATTTTCCCTAGCTGGAAGAGAGAGAATCCTTCATCCTGCAGGAAGGAGTCACCAGTTATTGAAGCTCATTGCTCGCTATTCATAGCATCAGGTCCATATACTGGATCCTGGACTTCTTTTCCARCTGAACATCTGCAGWTACTAGAGCATTTTTCCTACTGCAAACAATTTAACTTTTCTCTTTTTCTAGGAGCTTTTGCCTTTCTGTGGTCCTTAGATSGCCTTAGCAAGGCTGGCTCATCTAGAGGCAGTGGATGATAAGTCTTCCTTCTGCAGGTTCTCCATGAATATGCTTTCAAATTCTAATTATTCCTCATGAAACAAAGCCCATATCTACCTTACTGCATTTCACCTCATCTAAACTGGATGKATTATATTCCAAGATTTTTGGAAGATACTAAACTGAAACTTCCAGTATGATATTCAGATTAAGATATACTTTTTTCAAAATTTTCAGTGTCATTTTTTCTGTTGAGATTCCCACATGCAAACTTTTCCTTTGAATCATGCACCAAAATCATATAACATTTTAGGCARATGTTTTAGGAATGAGAATGTTTATTGTTACGAATTAAAGCACTATGTTGAGGCCTAGGCTTCAAATTAAGAATTACAARAATATGAGACTCATTTCCCAAATACTGTAAGAGGGTTCCAAAACAATTATAACCCTCAAGATGGTTTTGGTTATTTTTGTGTTTGTGACATTTTATTTAATTGATCCATCTTTTCATTTTTTCATCTCCTCCATCTTATCGTTTTTCCTGTGTATCAGTATACTGAACAAGGCTTTCTATGAACAAGGCAAAGAGTGGCAATGAYTATTCTGAAACTTRAAAATATTAGCTTGATGCCTCACGRGCATCATGTTSAKCTAGTTCTCATTAGCTGCAGGACTTCAGCAATCTAGCAGTTTTGTAAATGCTAGCCAACAACAGCAGTCAATTCTGCCAGGTAATGTGACAAATCAAGTTGCATTTTTGTAAGTAGCCTTGGTTCTTAACTAAAATTTAGGAACTCTACAGATCCCCATCAACCTACATCAAACAAACAAACAAACAAAAAAAAACCTGCCAAACTTTGTGACCTTGATCTAAATTACTCTGAAACTTAAGAGTATTTTTTTTTGTAGTTTTGTCTTGCCTTGTTTATTTTGCTTGAGTTTGTTGTTGYTAGGTTGTTTTCTTTTTAATTTGTGTTCCGTCTTTGATTTGTTATAGTGATTTTCTAAAAAGAAAAACAAAAAAACTCCCTCTATGTTCTATTTATACTGTTCTAGATTATCTCTATGACATTTGGGTTCTTTCCAGCTTGAGGGGAAAAAGAAGGACACTGTATTTCTGTATTCTGCATGATATTCAAGTTATGTTCACAGTCAAATAAGTCATTGGTTGAGAATCTTCTTTTCAAAAATATTGAGCCCCAAGTATGATGTCCTCACACCGGTAACTAACCTCTTTAGGTGTTCCTAGACAGCTGTTTTCAGGAATCTTTGTCTTACGTATGTCTTATAAAAGCCTTTTTCTAAATAAAAGACATTRTGGGTATTTTATTGATAAGAAAGTGGACACATCCTTCAGAACTGGTTAGTTACTTGGTATTTTTGTCCTCTTCTCACAATGAATGAATATTTATGTAGACATGTGACTATCTTGYGCCACTGTTTTACCCTGACCAGGTAGAAAATGACTTTTGGTATAACGACTTCAGTTTTCATGCTTGATGGATTTGACTTCTCCAGTGGAAGCTATATCTGCTTTTGATCTCTAGGTAGGAGTCCGACCCTTTGCCTTTGAGAATGACTTTCAGTACAACAAAACCTTTCTATACTGACTAGAAACTGAAGCAGAACTTTGTCAGAAAGCACTCAAACCATTCATTAGTGGATGCAAAGGTGGGGAAGAAAAATAAAAACTTCTATAATGAGTAGAAAAAATAGAGTCAGTGTCATCACCGAGCTATCAGAATAGAAGAATGATACTAAATGAAAATAGCTTTCTAAGTTACGTATAATATGAGAAATAAGAACAGAATAAAAATACATTCTGAAATCAAAATGAAAGAAATACATACATAATTAAGCCAAATATTGAGGTAGTAGAAAAGAGATTTTTCTCTACAAAAATAATGAAAGCAGACATTTGAGAAATGCAGGTTGAAAAGGAAATGCAAATTCCTTGTCAAGCACATTTGCAAATAAATGAAAAGTTGGCTCATTTGTTCACATTCTGAAGTAATTTACAACTAATMTTATATAAAGGAATAACTAGAGGGCCTAGTTTTTTAGATTAATTTATTTAATTTAGATTAATTAATTTTGCACTTATACAAACTACTGTTTTCTATATAAATACATGAATGACAAAGAGGAAGGTCAGGAAACCTTATTAARTACTTACCTTTTGTGCCCTCTCTCTTACAGTAGTATTTGAATGCAGATTCTGGTTCATACTTAATCTGCAAAGAAACAGACAATACGYTACTGGTTTCTTTTTCTTTTCTGTCTTAACATTCATTGAAGTCCCTGATGGAAAACTAAGGAATAAAAATGAGTATCCAAAGGGAAAGAAGTTCACTAAACTACTGACTAAAAAAAACGCTCCAAAATACTATTAACAACTGCAATGATTGGAAAAGCCCCATGAGAAATGAGATATGTTCACCCTTTGAGATAAGTGATTGCACTATCAAAGTGCCTTACTGAAATAAATGAATTAGAAAAGGTGTAAATCTATTCCACATAAGATTGCTAATAACAATGGAAATGAGCAATATTGCTTCCTGTGATAACACTGTTCAAGAAGATTAGGRAAATGCAGAAGTTCTTCTGTTTGTTTTGATAGAAAAATTAATTCTAAGACCATACATTTACTTTTTATCTTTTTTTAAAAGGGAAAAAAATTGACTGAAACTGATAGTATCAGAATGGGTGACTGGAACACAGTGATCTCATAGAGATGCCTTGTTGCTACCCTACTTGATATCAGTAAGTTTTAGTGCTGTGTTACGAACAGAGATGAGATCTCTGTGTTGAACTTCAGCATGACTTATTYTCCCCCTGCAGTGTTACTTCAATCTTCTCATCATTAATTGTGGAATTAGTATTTTTTGAGAAAGCATTAAGTCTGTATAGTCCTRAGCTTCTTTCTTCCAAAATATTTGCTACTGTTTGCTTTAGGAATACCCGTTTTTATTTCTTAAGTTTAATGATAATTTAGTTTTCTCTGTATTATTAGGATYATTTTCAGATTTTTACTGCTGTCTGTGACGGTGTCTGCATTTTACCCCTATTGCCAACATTTTTACACCATGGAATTTCTATATATTAAAACATCTTTGACAGGGTTGCCCTGCAGTTTTTGATTATTCACAGTGTTGTATCTGGAATACATAGTGGCTTTCATGAGATAACGGTACCACACTAGGTRCAAACCTCAGTCTGTCCTGAGCCTAAAGGAAGAGGCTGCTGATGTCATGCTGAAATCATCCTCCACAGTAATACTTTCTTGCAAAGGATAAATTAAAGTCCAATTATTAATTTTGCTGAGACTCTGCTCCAATATTATATACACKGTATACAATTAGAGTTCATATTTTTTCTATATGTTTTGAAATTAAAACCTGTATCCCAATACTTAAAAAAATTATGTTCTGAACTTCTAAGTAATCTTGCGTAGTAAAGCCTGCATCTGTATGTGTGGCTTTCAAATGCATCAGTTCAGATTGCTTTTATGAAAAGCAAACATTCAAATCTTTCTTTCCTACTCATCATCATTAACAACAATAACAAAATGCTGTGACTTTACAATAGCAATATGCATTCAATTTTTAAAAAAAATCTCTTACTGAGATTTTTCTAGGACAGCATTAGTCTTCGGCTTCTTCCTGAATCCCACAAAATGAAAGGTGACAAAATGTTTGTTTCAGAGCTGTAAAAATATCCCAGAGTCATGAGTTCTCTGGGGTGAAACATCCATTGTTCTATGAACATTTTTGTATAATCTTTTCAATTCAATGCTGTCTAAGTACTCTTTAAACCTCCAAGACTGCAAAGATTTTCTTCTCCTTAACAGGTAATAACTGTAGTATGGATGATTAGTCAAAATTACAGTAGAAACTAAGTGGAATTCTTTGCCTTTTTTCTTTATTTTTCTTTTTCCTTGTTTATGTTTTCTGATCGTATAAATGCCGTGTCAAGAATGACTTACTGCTGAGAAGAATTGCACATTAAATTACTTCTGCACCACATGCCACTCACACAATAGCAAARCATCATCTTTACTTAGGAGGATTTTTAGCACCTAGGTTAAGCTAGAATTCTTTGTGTAAAAGTTTGGTTTTGCAACTATTAATAATTCTATTTTTTTTTAATTTCAAGATAAGAAAAACACCTTCTGGTGTGCKTTTTTAATTTACTAATCTTCTCCACATAATGTGTATTTTTAAAATTCATTTAAGTAGTCAGTCACAACCTTAATGGATCTTTAAATTGTTTGCTAGGATTTCAGCATTCATCCACTTTAATATTCGTAATCCTGTCCCCAGGATACTAGTCACATCTCTCCTTGATAGTTTTGGAGAAKTGAGGGTCCATGCAACCATAATAACCACTTTGCATAGGATGTTAACAGGTTTACTTGCAGAAATTTTAATCTGCATTGGTAATTCCACTCATTTAAAGGACCAGGAAAGATTAAATACCACTTATTGCTGGCTTTTACATTTGATGGAAAAGGGTCTAATTTTAGAAAYCTGTGGGRAGGAGATTCGAAGAGTCTAATWGTCCTAGGTTGCMATGTAAGATGTACCTAAAGTRTGTATTCTATCACCASCTTCATGAGCTGTTGAAACCAGGTGGGGCAGCGTTTTCTTTGCCTCCTCCCTCTGGACTATCTCTTGTTAATGGCCCATCAGTGACCTCCCCTGAAGGTAACTCCCTTCAGGAGCTGTCTCTGCTTAATGGGCAATYAAGGACCCATTGTATGACTCATAGAATGATATCAGCCCATTGTGAGATGYTCTGCCCAGGGGGGAGGAGCCAAGCKTTCCCATCTGGATATAATCTGGAGTTTGGGACAGCATGGAGAGCCCTTAGTTACTAGATTCCCATAGGACAAGAGCTACCAGGCCTTTCTGTGGGATCAGTGATTGAAAAAGACCACTTCATCTGGACTGCTACCACCACCCTAACGAACAGGATGTCAGGTTGTATTCTGATCTTTCAGGGTTTTTTTGTTCATTTGTTTGTGGTTTTTGTTTGTTTGTTTGTTTGGTTGGTTGGTTTTTTTTACTACTGCATTTATTTTATTGTTTTCCTATTAAATTATATTTCTGACTGGGAGTCTCTCACTGGTTTTGCTTTCAAACCAGTAGACTTATCAAGAGCTTTGAAAGTAGTGGAATGGATTTTGAGGGTTTAAGTTTTGCTGTGATACATCATCACAGTTACAACTGTGGACTCATCATACCTCTATATGTACACTGTTTCCCTCTCCATGCACTCTGTAATGTTCATTGAACAGCTGCTGGCCTTGTAACGTCTATTCCACTTCTGAAGGAGGAACCTTGGAAACTAATTAACTTCCCTGGTGTTACTTAGAGATTGCAATCCCAGATTTTGCTATTTCCTTTTGTCAAATTCATATTATTAGGCAAAGATCCTAAATTTGTACAAYTACACCTTGCTTCATTAGCAATTTTAATATAAATGCATTTGGAACTAAGAGTGGTGATGAGCTGTACCATAGTTATCATTATAGGTAAACACAGTGGGGGTTTCCATTCAGTGGATTTGGCTCGTTGATTTATGTGCCCAATTTGCTTTATTCTGGTGCTGATTTCTTCTGTGAGAAGGATGAGCAATCCTTCAGTGACTAACTTGATCTTCAGTGGAGATGTGTTGGCATCATTCCTGAGAATGTAAATAATACAGGTCTCAGGGGGGKTTTACCAGACTGATTCTGCATTAAAGACTACTTCCACATCCATGTGGATGTATCAGTATTTTGTAGAGGGTCTGATTGACCTGATAAAACCAATTTGTCATGTCGTCCCCAAGGTTTTTCCTTTACTGTTTTGTGGGGTTGACTATAGCATRGTGAGCTTATTGAAATTTTATTCTGCACTGAGAGTGTTCTTAATGATGTCTCCCATCTTTGTCCAAAAATGATTTCCTAAGATTTTGTACCCTATACACTTCCAGTTATAAAGTGTTTAAAATCTYCTTTTTGTATTGTTGCATTGCTACAGAAATATTTCAAAAAGGAAAAGTGATTCTTCATAAATGGGACCCCTAAAGTAGGGGAAAATTAACTCAAGCTAAACAGAATTATTTTCTTTGCTTGYACTGGAGRCATTTAACTAGGACTGTGACCTTTAAAGAGAAAGAAAAAAAATTGAAAGCATAGAAGATTAAAAGATAGGAGTATGTGTTGTGACTATGTAGATACCCTGTAGCTAACTATCTGGTGAACTAAAATTATGGGGTTTTGCCTTATAGGTTTTTAAGTATTGGYGACCCAGCTTCAAAAGGCAATTATGGATTGCTTGACCAAATCCAAGCTTTACATTGGATTGAAGAAAATATTGGAGCTTTTACTGTGTCAAAATTTTATCAATGTTTGTAAAATCTGTATCTTGTATTTAAAGAACAGGTTAAATTTTATTATAAAAATTTCTTTGAACTGTTTTAGTTGTTTGCATGAATTTTCTTTCCTTCTCATTCCACAATCAGATTAAATATGAATCATACAAATGCAGCTAACAAAGTAAGATTTATATGGGTAAGGATGGTTAATTAATAAAGCATTCTTCTTCTGACACCCTCCCGAGCTGCTAAAACACAACTTGCCTAGGACACTCTTGCACCTGAGACTAAAAAATAATATTTAAAATCAGTGACATAATCTGATGTTCAGGACTTCACTATCTAGATGATTGTCCAAAAAAGGGGGTTTGGTAAATGAATGCACTAACATTGACTGAGGTGCAAGAGTCAAAACACTCAGAAGCAGTAAGTAAAAGGATCTTCCCGCCCCTAGTATGAYAGCATGTAAATTTTTTTTCTTTTTTCAACAAAATGGTCTACATTTCCCAAGGACCATTTCTTTTGGGAAAACTAGTAAGTACTTAATTTGTAACTGCTTCCTTTTTGCTCCATTCCTTTCTTTCTCTGCTTCTCTGTGTCTCCAGATAAAACAGGAGSTGTGCAAAAGGCCACACAACAACCTCAGTTTAGTGTTTGGATTCTTTTTGAGAGAGRACTCAGATTCCACAGCACCTGACGGTGACTTAAAATACCATGGCCCCCCATTCTCTGTGAGTTGGTGGTCCATTTCTGGACAGTGCACACAGAAATTTCCCTGAGGCCCAGTGGTGCTCATCCACTAAGTGGCTCACAGAGAAAAAGATGCTGCTTGGAGTCAGGCAAGTGTTGAGGTGTTCCCTTGCATTCTTCCTACCTATCTCCCATGAAACTGCATGACAGGGTCACTAACCTTTGTCTGTAATTAAAGGACAGAGATGGTTATATTGTAGTGATTCTGTATTGCACACTGGACATACTCCAGATGCAAACATCTTTTAAGTGTTAGTACAGGTGATCCCATCATCTATCTTACGTATTTTGAGCCAATAGTCTAACATTTGTTATAATGCCCAAGTTAAATATAACCCTACTGTAGGAAAGAACGGACCTCCTTACTCTAATCAATATGATTTCRCAGAAGCCATTTATTGTTTACAGTGAGTGACAGTTAYAGATTTTTGCATAGCATAGACACACACACACACACASAGCTTGATTGGTTCCTCAGCCTGTCTATAAGGCTGGCATACACCCCTTAGGGCACCCAAYTGGCTAGAGTTCGTTCCCATACTGAGCCCAGCTTCTATCTAAAGTTTGTATTCTCGACAATCAACTTTCTCAAACCTCTCAGCCTGCTTCCCAAGCTTCTCAGCTTTGTTTTCGTCCTATTTTCATCACAGCGGCTTTGAAGGATTCCTGAGCTTGAGTAACAAGCTGCAGGTGTTCAGATAACATCACAGGGAGTTTGGATGGTACAGAGAACAGCTTAAYTTAACAAGCAAATACATTGCTACACCCTACCAACCCTTGGTGGATGGTCAAAACTTYCCTTCTGCTAGACAGGGAAAGATTTGAGGACACTGGTACACACCAGCTCAAACACACGTAGAAGACATGCCCTGCTGTTCTTCATATTCCCAGTGTATTATCAAAGTCYGATGTCTTGTTTTGATCTGTTTAGAGTCTCTTCTAGGCAAGYTAGAATCTAAATCAATTTGAATAGCAGAAGTTAGTACAGACCAATAAAGCAGTGGAAATTATGGTTCAGTTATATCACCCTAGTAGAAAAAAACCCACTGACAATTACAAATGTCTCTCTACTTGACAAACTAAAATAATATTTAAGGTGTTTTTACAGTACTATCTGCTTACTGTATTTTAGAATTATTTTATTATAATAGGGAACATTGGTGTAAATAATATTTAATAATATTTAATAATCACTTAAATAACTTTAAGTGATTCAACTTTAAAATTATTTTAGTGTTTCAGTGTACACAATGTTATCAAAATTCTCAAGATAAGTGCAACATATTGATGGTTATAAATAATTTAGCAATTTTTAAAAACAATTGTTAGGAAGTATGGTCTTACCTGCAATGATTTTTWAAAAATATTTTTCTAATTTAAAATTAAAAAGCCTTTAAAATGAGACTCCTATCTGATYTAAAAAATGAATTCCTATAATCAAACCCTCTTGTCAAGGACTGATTTAAGCAGGCAGACTATCTTCAGTTAGGTATTAACTGAGTTTCCTCAGCATGCTAAAAATATCATGGGTCCTCTTGAAGTCAATTTTTCAAGTACTTTACCTCTTATGAAGACAAGATTACTTCCTTACTTTTCAGATGATAAAATTAAATTAAACTTTTTGGAGGAGGATATTCTCTTTGTTATTATGGAAAATATTATAGAAACATTTTGTACTTTTAAATGGATTCTACCCTCTTCATTTTCCCAYCTCACTTAAAAAGCATAACGGTAGGAATATTACTGTTGAAGCATTTGGCATTTGTCTTGCAAACAATAGCAGGTGTTTAATTATGTATTTCAAAAAGAGCATTGAAAATTTCCCAGCATAGGTGAGCAGGTCACACCATTAGAAAGATGCTTTTAGGGAAACCTGCACATATTCTTTTTCTTTTCTGATTTACTGCATTATACTTACTGAAGAAAGAAAAGTAAAAAAGGAAAATTTGAAGTCAAGTATTTAAAAACTGAAAGCAAATAATTAAAAATATTTTCCTTCTGCAAAATGTCTAGCAGAAAAATTTGTTATTCATAGAATTCTGAATTTTTCATTAGAAGTCATCTGATTTGAATAGAACTATATAAATGTAAATTAAATAGTTACTTTTAAAGGAGAGAGACCTTCTCTTGACAAAATGTAATGTACTAACCAGACAGAAACTTTTAGTAAGGTACAGGAGCAGCTGATTTAGCTCAGAAGCAGCACAGAGTAGATATTAAGAAATTATTAAAGGCAGATTCCATGAACTATCATAATAACCTCAGAAAATGCAGAGAATAATGACATCTTTCACTGTCATCCATATTAATGAAAAAGAAGACTATGAAATATCCAGAGTAACGATGTAATTTTGGATAAAACATAGTAAACATACTGTCTTTTTTAAATGGATAGGAATGTTTTAAAGCCTCTGAGCACTTTGTGGAGCACTGTCCACATGTGTTGAAGTTCAGTGTCATGTTACATCACAAGTGGTGCACTTCTCAGCTAGTTAGGCAAGTACTCATCTGACTATGCAATATACTTTTCTTCTTCAGAGACTTGAGATGAAGAATTGGAATCTTCTTGATGTTTGATGGCTGAAGTTGCCACTTAGAATAGTGACTCTATTTATAATATTGTTATATATAAGGTAGGCACACATTCAGCAAACTTGTTAGTTAGTATACTGCTTGGTCTCTCTTTGACATGTGTCAAGTAAAATAAAATTATGTTTCTTTTTTGAAGGAGCCTTTGTGGTACCTTGGGTTTGATCCTAAAAGTTGGAACTTCAGAATTTTAAAAACACATACATAGTGTCAAGTTTTATTTTCACAATGAAGAAAGCATTCATAATATCTGAAGTTCTCATTGTCAAACAATAGCCTTCAGGAAGGTTTCATAACTGAGTGGGAATGAATTTTCAGTTATTGCAAGGATGGGACTCAAGCTCTAGATTCAGGAGGAAGAGAAGGCTAGAGAAATTCAAAGCAGCAAGAAGCAAGTAAAGTGATGTATTKTCTTCTCCAGGCTACAGCAGGTAGCAAGCAGCAGCCTCAAAAGACTGAGAAAAAAAGTACTAAAACCCGATTAGGACAAAAGCCATTTTTCATAGCTACAAGGCATGATAATAATGTCAAGACTATTTTGGCCTTTGATTTAATTCAATTTTTCTTTCTGTTGTGCTTTTAGATACTTTAAAGTTCAGGTAAAATTMATATAAAATAATACTAAAGCTTATGCAAATCTTAATTAGTTCATTTGTATGATTGCATGTATAGTATTTGAATTTAAATATTGAGGAAAAATATGTAACAAAGTATCTTATTGSGAAATTGTGAAAAAATTATTTTTCAATTGTGCTTTTCTTGTAAGAACATTAAAAGTCATCTAACCAAAATCTGCTACATGATCTTAACTGGAGRTTAAGACTGTAGGTACTTTATGGTGCTTTAATTTTATTACAGATTAAAAAGAAAAATCAATTGGTGGATAAATGGCCAACAGCCAGTAAAAKATCTACTGCTTTTTTTTCCAAGTTTATCAGAATAGAAAATATTTCTGGTTAATATTATGTGCAGTATTTGGCAAACATCTACTTGAAACAAGTTTCATTGCAGCATTCATATAATTAAATGTGCTTTCATGGGGCACATAGTAAATATTAATCAGCAAGAGCCATTAAAAAGGATGCAACACGTGCCAATTATGGTTATTATGAAAACTATGTTTGCATCACATAGAACATTTCCTCAAAGACTTTTCCCCTCTTTTATTTGTTATTTTTTCTCAATCTGGAGTTTTGTTTCTCCTAGTGGTTTTTTACCTCTTTTTGAACAACAATTTTTTTCATTTTTTTTCCCTTGCATGCAGAACAACCTACTATTTTCTGATAGCTGCTYTCTAGATAGATTTTTGTGTGTAGTTGCAGATTCACCTACAAAATGAGTATATTTCTGCTAAAGAAGAATGGAGGATATTTTCAATTTCCTTTTGAGGTTATCAAAAGAGCATTTGGATGCAAATTGAAAAAACTGTATCTCCATGGGCTCAATTTTGGAAAATTGTCTCAAATTTATTATGACTACGAATACCAGATATTTGGATCACCAAGTCAACCCCAAAGTTAAGCTAACAAAAATATTTTCAAGAATWTTCAAAACTGAGAAGTCCTGAAAAAATTCTTCCACATAACACTTAAAATKAGAGCTCTGACAAAGAATTTTGTATGAAATTTGATGATAGTCTAACTCCTCTTAGATAGAGGCATTAAAAAATTGRTTATGTCTACAGTGTTGAAGATTTAATGGATATTGTTTAATTCTAGCCCCAAAATCCTATTCATATTTGAGGTTACAACTAGTGGYATGAGGAAAACACTCATTTATTCACACTGATTTGAAAAATTAGAATGTARTTTTACTGATTCTAATTTTTGCCAGTCACATGCTGGAAAGTATCGACCACGGAAAGCCCTTAACTGGATTTTTTCGTCTTCTGACCAGTAATACAAACACATATAACCAACCTCTTAAACCCTTTCTCTGAGAAAATGAAAAGATGTAATTTCTTTCCTAAAGACATACAGCCACTGATACAAAGACTTGATTCAGGAAGCTTAAGTTAGACACTAAATTCTCGATTTTGTTAAAAACTAGGTTTTGCATTAGAGAGGTTGCAAACCAAAGGGATCTCCTCTTCAAGGAAAAGGTCATGTAGATGATGAAACAGAGTGGCCAGCAAACAGATGGAATCTGTTCTTAAAACACTCTGTGAARGGCGAAGGTGGGAGTGGGGCAGAGCTCATGCCTTTTTACCATCTTTAAAGCTTGCATGTTTTACCTGGAATATGTTCTCTTTTTTTCTGTAATCATCTATACTGAGATCCAAATGTAAAAGCTGCACATGAAAACTTACATGCTATTCATAGCAAGAATCTTCTGTTGCAAAATCCAATAATTATGCTTAAAAACCACATAATGCAGAGAGGCATATTCTTAAATCCTACATAGCATTAGGCATATAGAAGGCAGAGTAAAAGATATTCAGATACAAGTTAATAATAATAACAGCAACAATAACAATCAYAACAAATTTCTCTGAAAACAAAACCAACATTATATCATTTCCTGTCTGAGAATGTGCATATCTCAAATCTCCTCTGACTAATGACATGAGGATATTAAGACTACTGTAATGCTGGTGAACTTTCTTTAAGATAGAATGTCAAAACAGGCAGATCTTTGATTTCTTTGCTGAAAAGTGRTGGCTGATTGACTTCAAATTTCCCTTCTTCCCTTCTTTTTTACAATGGATTGGCACTATAGAGAGTGACAGCCTTTCTGAACATTCAGTTCTAATKGGTACAGTATCAGAATCTGCTCAGAAGCCAAATTTCAAGGCATTTTCTTTTTTTAGTTCACTGCTTGCACTTGGGCACTAACATACATATTTCTTTGTTTTTTTTCTTTTCCATTTGCTTTTTGGTTTTTTTTTCCTTTTGCTTTAATTTATTTTGATAAAAGGGTAAGCCAGCTGGAAAAAATAATAAAAAAGAAAAATAAGTTGGCAAGTCCAAAAGCATGTTCCTACTTTTACACAAAATCTATGTTATTACATCATCCTGATTAAAGCTYTCCTAGGCAACTCATATTTCATTTGCATCACGTTTTACTGGATGCTTGCTTGCTTATATTAATGGCCTATAGCTCCACCATCTCCCTTTATGAGCTTCTCAAGCTCTAAAAGTACTGCTTTCACAGCCAGCCTACATTACTCTCAGAGAAATCTATGAAAAAAATACTTTTCCAATTGCATCATTTATCTACTGCTGTAAATTTACACAGTGCTTTCAAGGGAGACATAATCTTCCATCTTAGTTTCCTATAGGCAAGGGCTTGGTGGGCACTTACAAGATTTTACTTCTATGACTATGTCAGATACTGCAATCTTTTTTAACCATTACAACTRCAGTAATAAAAAACCTTGTATGGTGACACTTATCCCACTGAAACCACCCTTGAAAAARTATTTGTTGAAACACACAAACTTGAACCCGTGGATGCCTGCCTGTTATCAAAATGAATGAACTAGGTGTCTAAATGCTTTAGATGGCAGGACTTATTTAGCATTTCCCCTGAGCAGAGGTCCTAAATATCAGTGGATTTTCTGCCAAAGTTTTATCTCTGGAAACATATGGAACAAAGCCACTCAAAAAAGAAATCTAGGATCCTAAAGGCCAAATAGCAGAAGAAAATGCACATGGACAAATAAAAAAAAAAGTTAAAGCAAACTWCTGTTTGGCTTTCAGTCTTGCATGGTGTACTTMCATTCTGTTTTTCAAYATACTTTTTCCAGTGYAGTSAAAGTTGGTATTCCAGGTCTATTTTGTCTCCCACTTCCATTTACTTGCAATACTTCATATGCTTTATCAATGATCCTGCTTATTCAACTGCTTTCTCATCCTGAAAACTCTTGAATTTTCAGCCACTGTCGGCTCCCCTTCATAACCTGGCCCTAAAATGCACACTAAATGTAGCAAAATTGTGCTGAAACTACAGTGTAAGAGCAGCATTTGAGTTGTTTGTCCACTTACAACAAAAATGACCAGYCCTTTACCTGCATCTCTGCTCTTTGACATGTGCTTATTACTATCTTCTCYACTGCCTTTTGTGGGCAGACCACTGCTATCATAAGGAGTGGTGAAAACAAGTGGCAGTAAGTGGGTTGAGGGGAGTAGTACCTGCCCTTTAGTCTTTTCTGAATGTGCARTCCCACAGATCCCACAGCATGGAGGTGGCAGGCAGTGCAAACTGGCTGTATCCTACCTCCCACAGCTGTGTAGATCAGGAGCATGGTGACTTTGTCAGCCCTGTGAAAACCATAGTGGGGAAAAAAGTACATCGCAACAGGTGGATATTTGTAGCAATTCAAGTCCTTCTCTAGAGCCGAAGGTTGGTGGGGACGTTATGACATAGGAAGTAATATTTCTCTCCCAGAAACTCTCCAAGCATAAACAGAAAATACTCAAAATTTACCAGAACATAYGCTTTAATTACAAATTACTGTCTTAACGTCTGATGTTTTAGTATCCCAGGAAAGCATCACTTCTCCTTTCATATCTTGTGGCAAGCATCTACAGGAGTACTGTGAAMTCATAAAAATAATGACTTGCTTTCAACAGTTGGATAAGAATATRTTTTTATTTGCTATCCTGTGTTATGTGGTATTCAATACTATGCCAATATGCAGCATTGTTCATCATATATGTATTTGATATTTAGAAGTTCTTACCTCCTCTGAGAAAAGAAGTGCAGTTGCCACATTTGAAATTTAAAAGCTTTATTTTAGCAATGATATTATTTTGCATGTAGACATGCTCCAGGAGGCATACTGTGTTCTTAAAATACRTTTAAACAGCAGCTTAGACCCACTTGTAGAAGGAACTGGGCAAACAGTTCACAGTGTATAATACACTTGGCATATATAATCTTGTATTTGTAAATTGTCTCTGAGCAGCATTTCATTTATTTCAGAATTGCTCAACTATAGCTTGACCCACTGCCAGCTTCTGAATTACTCTTATAAAATCTGTATCATTTTCTTTTATGCATGATGTAATCCCTACCCAGATCACATGGCATTATTTCTTCTCCCTCAGTGGAYAGCTACAGCCAATTTAAAAAGAAAAAAGGAAAAAAAAAAAGAAAGGAAGAAAAAAAGAAGAGTTTTATCTATATAAAAAAGAGACTAGATTCACCAGAATCACCAAATAGCAGGTTGTCAGAGGTTGGAAGAGATGTTGGGGGGCAACTTGGCCAATCCTCTTGTTCATACAGGATCACCTGGAACCATTTACAAAGTTGCAAAATTCTTATGAGTGTGGTATTTTTTAGTTCATTTTCCAGGTTCAATTAAGGGTTTTTTTCCATAAGTATGAATCATTTGCATAGGCCTTTATGAATTATAATACTTTTATTATAAGCTTAAATTTTCTTTGTTTTATAATCATTAGTTAACATTTTTAAGGAAAATATGTACATAATAACAGAAAGGAAAAATTATTTTGCTTAGTATTACAAAAATTCTGTTTAGAATATTTCCATTGTGATTAATAAATTTGGTATTATTTCTATATTTTTCTTTATAGTCCCCAATTTAGCTACTTCAAAACCAGAACACCATATTTTTTAAGTAATGTGAAACAAACTATGCATTATTTCTTGTATGTGGAATTCATAGTTAAATAAATTAAGTAAATTTTTTGTCAATAAGCCTTGAGAATATTGGTAAACTTTCTGYTATATGGAAAATAAACTCCAAGAGGACAGTGAGAAAAATTATTTTATTTTCAATTTTTAAAATTCTATTAACATATATTAAATATATATATATTCCCGGGAGACATTATAGCAATCTAGTTATTCTAATTTATTTTTACACAGTTGTTTTCTCTACCTGAAAAGTTTTAATTAGATGTACATTTAGCAGCTACTGTATTCCARTGTGAAGTGTCAACAACTGTACTGCAGAAGCAGGAATGTATCTTGGGGCAAAAAACTCCTGAATGTGGTTACACAACTAAATAAAATATGATGTCCCACAGCTACGTCATTACAAGGTCCAGGCTTGTATCTCTTTCTTAAGCATGACAGGTTTTAATTTTTTGTTTTCCATGAATTGTTACTGCTTCTCTTTTCCTTGTGTTTAATAAAGAGACATAGGTGACTTGAGATCATTATTTTCTTTAGAACTCCATAATAKAATAATCTATGGGAAGAAGAAAATCAAATAAAATCACAGAATTCTACTTTGAGTGGATGATATTTTCAAAATGTTAAAAAAAAAAAACTCAGAAGTTTTTTAATTTTTTAAAAGCTTAGCTTTTCCAAGCTCTGAAAACATGTCTTCTGTTAAATATTCAAGCAYTGAAGGAAAGTTAGCTTTTAGTCAAATAATCTTACAGCATTTTGGAGCCAACAAGGTAGAGTTGCTTGGAAGTCATGGGTTAGAGAGTCAGTTTGATTGATCTGGCAGGGTTTCTGGATGTATTTTTGAATTAATAAAAATGAAATGTCTCTGACTTACCGTATATTTGCAAAGAAGTTTTCCTGTAGCAGCAGCTGCCCTTGTGTATGCCACTTACTCTGCTTTAATGGGCCTTTTTTTTATGCAGCTGACAGGTTGAGAAATGGGGGGTTTATTTCTGCTGTTTTCTGTTTCTGCTTTCATTTGTGGTTTATATAATTCTGGAAGAAACAAGTAAGTGTTTGTATTGTTTCTATAATGTTCAGAAGCCATTCATTCTTACTTTCSAAGTTTCAGAAGGGTGCCCATTAAAGAAAAATCAAAGACGGTGGAAAAGGTCAGTCTTTCAAAATGTAAATACAGGTGCAAACCTCATGCTGTTAGCCATCAGTCATATTGATTTCAAAAATTCAGTTCAGTTTCAGTGTTGTGCTTTAATAAATTTGACTTTGACGGACAGCTGAGATTGATTTAATGTAGTTATTCACCACATACAAGGCAGACTACAAGCATGTTTGTTTGCTGTTGATATAGCAGCTTTTTGATATGAGCTGATGTAATCATGCTGCCAACTCCAAGTCTTCCGCTTGTTGCCTTGGCAGCCAAAAAAAAGACTGATAAGACACCTAGGGTTTCTTCTTACAATTAGCAAGTTTTACCAGCATAATCTCTAAGTTAGTAAGGTGGAAAAACTAATTTCATATGGTATTCTTAATAAAAGCTTACTGAGGGAGTGCAAGCTTGTGGAAAGAGACATCACCTACCACCTTTTAGACTGCAATAAAATAGGCTGGAATATATAATTAATATCTCAACATTTCACCCACTACCTTGATATTTCTCAACTTTGTCCTTGCACTGAGTCATGATTGAGAAGATATACAAAACATGCAGAAGTTTATTTAGGATAGTCTTCTTGTATCTACTTCAGCTTTTTTAAAATTTGTTCAGCAGCAGAAACACCACACAACTGTTAATTGTTAATTTTCCTTACTTTCTGCAATACTTCTTTGAAATCCAAAATAATAAATTGGCCCTGAAAAATGCACTACCATAAACATTAGAAAAAATAGGAATAGAGTGGTTAGAATTTAATAATTTCAAACGGTATTTATTTTCTGCACATTTTGTCAGTTTGAAGCTCTGTACAATTACCTCAAGAGGATTTTCCCACTGTGTGAAGTACAGGAATTTAAATTACTTTAGTCTTTGAAGATTTGTTTCAATGAAAGTTAGGGATTTTTGGTGTAGACACTTGGTTTTCAGTCAGTCTCTCAGAGGTTCTTTTTGTGGATAAGGGCAGAAGTATGAACTCTGACAGCAGACTTAATCTGATTTATTCTAAACACTAACCAYAAGATACGATGACTCTCAGGTATCACCAAAATATAAGGCAGCCCATTTTCACCCAGAGTTATCTTCCAGGGTAGCTTAATTCTCTGGTCTRATGAGACTCCCTGAGGAGTTATCTCAGGTAAGTGTATATTAAGTGATGTTCCCTTCCTTTTCTAGGTCTTTGCAGCATCATAGAATCACAAAATCATAGAATGGCCTKGGTTGGAAGGGACTCTAGAGATCACCTAGTTCCAATCTTGCTGCCATGAGCAGGAACACTTTTCAGTAGACTAGATTGCTCAAAGTCCATCCAACCTTGCCTTGAACGGGATGGGACACTCACAGCTTACCCTAATTTTTCTTTAGACAATTCTAAATATCTTCATATGCTTCTTTGASTTGGAAACTCTTAAATTCAACCAGATAGGTCCAGTTGACCATCAGACCAGAACCCTGGAAGGTTCTTCAAAGGGACAAATTATCTGTGCCTTATGACGCGTGTTCCTATACGCAATATCAATACTTTTTCCTGGAAAACTCTAGAGGTATGGTCTTCTTCTCATCCAGTAGCAACTGGGGAAACACAATGGTATTTAAAAATTTGAATGCAACTGATATGTAGATCATAATCTTAACGTTCCCTCTAACATACTTCATAAAACCAACTTTGTAACTAGAGTATATMATTCATAAACTCAATCAGCACAAACCAAAGTATGTGTTAATTTTGGTTCATCAGCTTTTCTCAGCTCTTTAATGTAAACATAWGACTGTCAACTGAATTTTTCTATTATTAATGCTACTCTATTTAGATAAGGTATAAATAGAATACAGAAAGATTTTATTTTAATGTAGATTTTTTAAAGGTTTAATAAAGACAAAACATACATTCAATATCTCATATTTCAAATAGTAGACAAATTGTATTTCCCTAGTTTAGATACATTAGCATTCAAACCTTTCTTCTGTTTTCTCTCAATAGTCCATTATTCTAAACTGTGCTACCTTCAGGATTCTTATCAGGAGAGATCTCTTAACATCTTTCTATCTTCTGCCAATGAAGAGTAACAATCTGTTCAGTGTCTGTAGTGGAAAGAGATCCCAGCTGAAAAAAAGATAAGATTGCAAGAGAAATACACCACAGAAGGAAGCACYTAGAAAGTTTACATGGCAAGAATGTTCAGGAGAGAAGTAGAATCWTGTCCTGCATTATCCATCCTAAATTTGGGTGAATTTCTGGTGTCAAAACATGTTTTCAAATATTGCCTTTGGTTCCAAAGTTAAACAAAGATAACAATTTCAAACTAATTTAAATTGTGCATTATTTTATTTGTCAGGTTTAACCCTGGTGGCAGCTCAGTACCACCCAGACACTTGCTTCCTTCTGRTAGAATTGGGAAGAGAATCAGAAGGGTTAAAACAAAAATCCTTGGGGATTAAGATAAAGGCAGGTTAATAGATGAACCAAAAAGCTGCCCAAACAATGCAAAACAAGGAACTCATTCACTGTTTCCCATCCACAGAGATGTTTGGCCATCTCCAAGAAAGCTGGGCTCTATCACACATAGCAGTTACTTWGCAAGGCAAATGCCATGAAGGGTGTACTCCATTTTCTTATTCATTCTCTATTTTTTAATGTCGAGCACAAAGTAGTATGGTATGGAAAATCCTGTTGGTCAGTTGAGTAAATGGCTCCTGCTGTGTGTGTCCCCAGTCTACTCATGAGCAGGGCATCATGAGAGACAAGAAAGATTCATAGAATCATAGAATGCTTTGGGTTGGAAGGAATCTTAAARATCATCTAGTTCTAACTTCCCTACCAAGGGCAGGGATGCCTTCCACTAGACCAGGCTGCTTAGAGCTCCTTCCAAACTGGCCTTGTACACTGCTAGGCTTGGGGTATCCATTTATTTTCTGGAAAACCTATTCCAGCATCTCACCATGCTCATGKTAAAGAATTTCTTTCTAATCTCTAATCTARACCTGCCCTCTTTCAATTTAAAGCKATCATACTTTGTTCTGTCACTGTATACCCTTATAAAAAGTTGCCCTTCAAGTGTCTAGTAGGCCTCCTCTACSTATCAAAATAAGGTCTTTAGGTATTGTTAAAAGGCCTCCCTGGACCCTTCTCCAGGCTGAAAACCTTAACACTGTGCAAGAACTTTCCAGCAGTAGCTAAATCATCCTGATGGTATCAACAATGTCTCCATGATAAGTTTGCAACATACTGTCCTCTGTGGAGTAGTTGAACTCTATCCCAGAGAGGATCAGTGGATTAGGTGGTGTTTTTTTGTTTTTTTATAAATAAATTAGGCCTTCTGGGAAAACATCACATGTAAAGCTGTCTCAAACCAGACACCACTGTGTTAAGGAGTAGGAAATATATTTCTAGTAGTTAGGCTATTTCCTTAAAAAGCCCAAGAAAAGAAAACATAGCAAACCAAACAAACCAATACAAAACAAAACAAAAAAAAACCTACCAAAAAACCCCACAAAAACAAACCAGAAAAAAAAACAATCCAAAACAAACAAACAAAAAACAAACAGAAGAAATACAAAGAAAAGGGAGAAAACTCTATTATTTTCATTCCTAATCATAGAGATCTACTTCAGGCTCTCATGAATTTCTGGTATGTTGTTGTTTTCAACAGACCTTGCATAGCTAATTTGCAGGTAATTCTTTAAACAGCCTTCTAAAATCAAACATTAGTCTTTTGCATATCTAATCACAGAATTATCCTCTGAAAGGTAAAAAAGAAAATACCACCACAGAAGTCCTGAAAATGGAGGAGGGCTAAACTCTGACACTTTCATTCATGAGAAGATTAACATTTTTCACTCTTATTCCAATATCTATATAGTTTAAAAAAAAAAAAAAGATGGAATGAACATAATGATGGAGCAGAAATACCATGGAAATGAACTGCTACTGTCATACTAATTCCACTGAAAAATATTTCTAGAGATGCAAAAGCCAAAGTTTTATCTATGACATGATGGAATGCATCTATTTAGATAGCTCCTAAAGGGAAAAAAAGCCAAATGAAGAAGAGACCAAAAAGCTAATCAAAAGCAAAAATCATTTATCTAGYATATTATGCAAAGAGCTTGGCACTYACAGACACATAGCCTTGTTTTCTTATCCTTTTACAAGACAGTCAACTGCAATTTTTTGTTTTGTTTTTGAACTTGTGTTCAACTTCCAACAGAAAGTCAAAAAGCTTTGCAAGGTATTGTTATGATTCAGGTACAACTGGTAGCTTTGACCCTTTTGCTTCACCCTCACACAATCACTTTAGCTGGAGGACAATTTTGCTTGGCTTCYAGTAAGAAACTATATTGATGAAAAACAGAAAGTAAGAATAAATTGTGTAATAAAAAGAATCCCCTAAAAGTGTCTAAATGAAATCCAGTCAAAGTGTTCTGGCACTAACTACAGCAATATAAAAACAGTAATATTTTTAACAACAATGACCCAAAATATATATAGCTACAGATAATATGGAATTATGTCAGAAATAATTTGATACAGTGAAATACACATTTACATGTTCAGTGTACATTATGAATCCTAACTGCCTTCCTCCAATAAAAGTGTCTATGATGAAAATACTTTTTACTGTCTGGAAGGGTTTATTATGAAAACAATTTTAGCCAGTCTGCATAAGATGCCTACCTAAGGAAGAGACAAAATTCAGCTTTGGAAATAATTTTTTCTTCTTATCAAGGGAATTTAATTAACAAGATATCTGTAAGTTAGTACACCCTCCATTTGGCCAGRTAARTMTGACAGTCTTGAATATCTGTGTTTTAGGAGAGCACRTTCCACATAGGATCAYGYRGAAATTGATATCAGAAGGCACTTTGAAAACAATACTCGCTTTAAAAATGTTACAATTTCTGATTTAGAGTAAATAGTACAAAATCTGTGCTTTAAATTTRACGGGTGAATACTTAGGTGTGTTTTGGATTAACTGAGATGAAAACCACACATTCCAAGTCATAGCATTAAACAGATAATTATCTGTAGCTAAGCAGAGAGATGCAGAGAGAGAGAGAGAYAGAAGAACAAACTACAAAACTGCCTGTTTTTTGTGACATGGAGTGGGAAATTTTATCSTAGAGTAAACATACTACAACACACTGAGTCAAACAGCAGAAGTATTAATTATATATACAACACAATAGTGAAMCTGCATCTGCAAATCCATGGCTTTTCTTATTCCCACACATTCCAGAAAGTCTGAAATGCCTACTGAGAAATCCAGTAAAAGTAGTCAGTGAAAATAGAAAAACAAATCAAAAAGGATGTCAGTTTTGACATCAGAGAAAGGATAGTGAAGAGGCCGTATGATATCTCTCATCTGAAATACCAAGAATGGGCAAAAATAAATTAGGTYAAATAAAAATTTGATATAGATATGCAGGATCCAGGAACAAGTGGAAAAATGTTTAGTTTGACAAATTTAAGTTTGCAACTAGACTTCTAATCTTTAGTGTGTTTAATACCACTTCATGCAGGTAAAGTGAAGCCATAAGGGTGGAGTTCAAAATAAGCTTATGACAGGAATTTAACATTTTTTCTTTTACAATACAAAATATTGTATTAGAATTATTTATTTATTTATTTATTTATTTATTTTGTTTATTAATTAAGTAAAAGAAATAAAGCTCCATAGAATCACTGAGATTTTCTTATGAACTCTCAGTTATTTTCTGTCAGCTTAGACTGGCAGTTGCAACATATTTTTCCTTCTTGTTCAAATTACTCTAAAAATATAAATTTCAATTATATTGGGTCACTAGAAGTGATGCAGAGGGTAGGAAAACATGCATATTTACTGTCATAAAACACAGGAAAGCAGTAAGGGAATGCTTTGAATGAATGCATAACAAACAGTTYTACAAAGCTAATTTGAATATGTATATTGATATAGTATTTCAGAGACTCAAGGCAGCTCCTAGACAGCACAATTACTTCAAGTTGGGTGCCACAAATTTTATTTAACTACATTTTAGTTTATTAGCTTTTCAGATCCTGCAGTTCTCTAGCTAATTTTAACTCTGCTTTCATCTGATAGRAACTTAGTTTTCAGTGTCTACAACGTCCAATTACAGTCATATAAACAAAAGTTCAAATTCATCATTCTCACATTAACAGCTGCCCACATTCTATAAACTTARAATGATTTTTCAGAATTTTAAAATGGCTTCCAGATAAGAGTACAAGCAGGTAATATTTTTTTCCAATTAGCTCCATAAAAATTAGGTGACATTCTAGAGCTATGAAGATCCTCAGTTTTCTTTTATACTCCATGTAAAAATTTGTGAGTCATCTATTCTAATATTTTCAACAGACTACTTGAGTAATTCCACTGAGATAATGAGAATTGTTTACAAAAGAAGAGATCAGTCAGTGTACCTCATGATGGCAAAATCCTTAAGTGTATGGAAGCTGAATTTTATAAAATAAGTGACATATAACTTGGCTTTCATTTGTTGGGACRTGGTAGTATGTAAAGGTTTTTCTTCAGTCATTACTTTGGTGGTTTCAAATGAATTGATGTAAAGAACTGAACTAACATAGAAAAATGAAGGTGTGCATTGTAAGTAATGTACATATTATTTTGCTATMGCTGAATTCTTATTTCACTTAATAAACCAGAAGCTGTCAGCAGTCCATAAATGAAAAGTCCTTATTGTCCTAGCTCATGCCCACAGTGCTCAGTGCAGGTTTTGGGAAAGCTCGGTCAGTGAAGAGTGGAAAGTGAAGAATGGTGGGTATGTAGATCTTTTACATGCAAAGTGAGTAGCTAAAGGTAAGCCAGGCAGCTAATCAAACATCTTTAAAGCCTGCATTTTATCTGATTGAGTCAACATTCATAGAAAAGAGTTTGGCAGGTGAAAATTAGGGAGAATAGCTAGCTGTCCAAAGAAAATTGCTTTTTCAATTCCCTGTAAATTGTTGTGCTCTAGAACAGTATTAGAAGCAGACATTCAGGCTGAATATAAAAGAGGCTTGAGTCTTTAAAAAAAGGCAAGAAAGTGAGTGGGAAAGAGGAGTCTTCATACACTATGAGTGTATACTACTGAGTCTCAAGAAAAACACTACAGAAATAAGATATATAATATACAGTGATTATACCRATTGTACAAGTGTGAGTAGTATAACATGTAGGTCTTTTCTTTAAACTAAAAATCTCCTTGTTGCATATTATTGCATATACCTACTTGTACCCTTATTTGCMCAATCCAGGTGGTTATGTTCACTGACAAACCTTACTGCCTTAAATGTTAGAAAAGCCCCTATCCTCTCTCCCTCCTGCTGCTGTGGTCCCAGCTAGTGTGTGTGTGCGGGTCCTGCCTTCTTCTTCCTCTCGGGGAAGAGCCAGTGGTCCCGTGGGTGCATGTGAGCCTGCAGGATGGAGGGAAGGGGGAGATTTTAACATAAATAGGGTTTGTCTGAGGTAAGGAAGGGACACTGGCTTCCAGAGAACAAGCAGTTTATTCGGCTGCTGTCCCCAAAAGCGAGGGGCACACCATGGAAAGCATTCTTACAACTTTTGTCCTGGGCGTGGATAACACAGGACTGTCCAATCAAATACAGAGGAATCCAAGAGTGACAGCGCGGCCGCAACCAATAGCTTTTGGGCTTGCATGCATATTAATCTCCTCATTAAAACTTTCCCGCTCTCCCAGATAAACAAAAGCCTATGCTGCCAGCCTTCTGGGCAGCCACACACTAATGCATTTCTATGAACTTTGTTGGATAATACATACCTGTCCTAATTATCATACTTAGTCTTCAGGTGCAGAAATCACCAAAGATTCAGGAAGTAAATTGAGCTGTAAGGGCTTGTATCAACTGACTGTCTAACTTCATCATACACCTACACTGAGAATACTCTTAGGAAAGGGCTTGAGAAACCTTTTTCTTTTTCTTTTCTTAGTTCTGGAACACCAGGCAAAGGTCAAAGACAAAATAAGAAATTGAACATAGAAACTGCAATGCTGTAACTGTAATGAGTCRGTAGTTCAGAAGTCAGTGATGTAGCTAACTGTGCATTTGACAGCCTTCTGAATTTTTAGCYGAAATGACCATGTACCTATTTACAGTTTGGCAGTTCTGGGAGAATTTCTGTCAGAAAAGAAAGCTGTTACAACTGCTCTCCCATCTACCAATATAATCATACCTTAGGAAGCAGTTAAAGAGGTCTGGCTATACATTTTGCTTCATCAAAATTGAAATGACAGAYAGGAAATAATAGAACATTTTAAGTAATTGTCTCCCATCTATAAAATATATATCAAGTCCCTGAACTGACATAAATAAATTTGGACCTATTTMACTGAAGATGGTCATCTGAGTGATAGAGTTGAAACAAAAGCGGTGACATTCAATGCTTTTTTTGCCAGAGTCCTTAACTATACTGATAGATGAGTGTGGTTCTRCTGCCAGCAAAGAGCAGCTTTCCTTTTGTGGTGCTGAAATTATAAGGGAATAGCTTTATCAGCTGAATCTTCACAATMCCATGGGGCCCAATGGGATTTATCCCACAGTACCTAAGGGTGTGGAGCCAGTGGGTGTTAGGGCTAAACCCCTCTCAATCRTCTACCAAAGTTCCTGGGACTCTGGGGAAGTCCCTGCTAACTGGAAGACGGTGTTATTGCAATACACAAAAAAAGCATGGGGGAAGACCCAGGTAACTATAGACCTSTTATTTTAACTTTATTTTCTGTAAAAATTATGGAGTTTATTATACTGGGTGCTACTGGAAGTAATTTTAAAGAATAATGCAATCACCAGGCACAGTCAATGTGGGTTCCAAAGGGATAGTCCTTTTTAAATAATTTGAGACCCTTCCATKATAAAGTCACCCACCTATTTGATGGAGGGAAGACAGTAGATGTGATTTCTCTGGATTTTAGTAAGATTTTTGATACTATTCCTTTCAAYATTCTTCTGGAGAAGTTATTCAGTAGTGGGATGAACAGGTTCACTATGCACTGGATGAAGACTGGTGGAAGGTCAGGGCTCAAGGGGTTGTAGTGAATGGGGCSACATCTGGCTGGTCTAGTGGAAGGTGTCCCTGYTCCTTGTGACAGGGGAGTTGGAATTAGATCTTTAGGGTGCCTTCCAACACAAGATGTTGTATCATTCTATTGCAATTCTCCTTCCAACATAGTCTACTAAATCAGGTTGGATGTGAAAGTTTCATCTGTAGAACACAGYGTACCTTTGCATGCCAGAGGAGACAGCTCTTAATAAGARGGTTTTCAAGCAGTTCTACATTTCTTGATCTGAATCCAAATTTTAAAATTAATTTAATTTTAGATCATTTTCTCTTATGCTCATTTAAGGAGTTCTCTGAGGTTTGGTTTGGTTTTTTTTTTCTCTTTGTTTCTTTGCTTGTTATATTTTGCCACTTACTTAGTCTGCTTTTCATCCAATGTGTTGCCACACATTAGCTTTCTGTAGTCTTTTTGTTTGTCTGCATTGTAATTCTTTCTTTTTGCAGTATTTTGGGGGTTTCTGTACTCTGCTTTCAGYAAAGAGGAAACAAATGCAATTTTCTCTTGTTTTTCTCTAACTGACTTTTACTTATTTCAATACCTGCTAGTTAACATAAAATAAAGGCATGTCAGAACATACACAAACCAGATCATATTTCTTATTGTAGCACTCGGTTCAATATCAGCTAATTGGAAGAGTTGCTCAGCTGGAGTACAATGTGAGAAAAATAAATAATGGATATATCCATTTTGTCTTTTCGGGAAAACTCAGTGCAGTTCAGGACATGTACTAGAGTCCCTGCACCTTTTGAACCTTAAAGACTTCTAAAGGATTTTACTCCATATTTATACCAGAATTCACAGTCATCCTGTGAATTCTGTACACTGAAGAGTGGTGAATGAAGTCTAAGATCTCTTCACAGATATCTCTGTCAAAAAGKACACAAAATTTACTCTCTGTCTGCTCACAAAGTAGCATTCTGGTCAAAATAAAGGATATAKCAGTGTAAATAATGAGGTGAATGACACTTTGCACCAGTTGTGGAAGTGTGAATTCACCCTAGCTTAAAAGAGCAAGTAGAAAGAAAAAATGGTAAAGAAAAGAGGTGAAACTAWTTAACCTTAAAAGCAGATGAGAGCTTTATTCTCTTATTCTGTTTTTTAAAGCACTACTGTTATTATAGGAGTATCAAGACTGTTAGATCATCACTTACTACTCACTATTAACATGAAATTTCAGAATTTTTTATTTCTTTTTGGTTTTCTAGAAACTCAAGAAACTAATTTCAAAAGTAGTAAGAGGTTTAGATGATTAAACTATGAAATTAAAGCAGGAGTGAGCTGAACTCAAGAAAGTTTTGATAGATTATTCTGACAAGCATGAGCTGACGCAGATGGCACAGTGTATATATGTAAGTACATGTACAGTGTGTACACTCTGTTCAAGCTCCTGAACACTTTCCATCTTGTCAATATCCTAAGGGTATTCAGATTAAAATTAGTTATAAAGTTCAGGCATGATACAGAGACCAAATAATTGCTATATAATTGTGTGCAGAAAATGCCCAATGATTTTATGCTAATTTTAAGATCAGCTGTTGCATTGCACCCCCACAGTAATAAGGCTTTCTCTATTGGGAAAGGACTGGGATTTCATCCTTTGCTCACATATAAGGTAAAGAAGCCAGAAAGTTTGATGCTTCCCTTATCCTCGTYGGCTGAGTGCCAGCCCAAGACACCTGTTGGACACTTGAAGTGTGCCTCAGGATCTGTTGTCACTCAGATTGGGCAGCAAGCCAAATGACCCTCCTAAAACATTAAGTACATAAGAAAGACCACAGAGGTGCTCAGTGCTTTTTGGGSTGTCTTAGCCAGGTGTAAGGGGCTTTCTTGCACCTGTGCAGGGCATCTGTTTTGTTTTCATATTGTTTATTRTTTTCTCTTTAATGAAAACCTTTTGCTTTTCAAAACACACCCAATCAACCAATTTACAAATTATTCTAAGCCATCTCTGAGAAGTGCTGGGCACCYTCAGAACTTGGTACATCTTCATGGGGGTCATACATGCTGGCCTTGTGTGAAAAAAAATTAATTTAATTTTAGTCCTAAGGTAGAAAGATAGTTATACTTTTGTGTTCACAAGGTGAAATAGAAAGACATGAGGAAGAAGGCTTGATGAACACCTGCTCACAAGCAATTTCAATTATTATCTAGTAGCAGCATGAAATTTGACAGTAGCATTATACCTCASAGATAACCCTGTCCACTGAATAAAATGCTATTTTCTCAAGCAATATAATGCATCATGCATAAAAAAGAAGTAGGGATGCAGAAAAGAAAGGTTTGTTTATTCATACAGAATTCCCTTAGGCATTTTCCTCAAATAGGTGCAATTCCTTCCAAATCTATAGCTTTAGAGAATTGCAAGAGATAAAACCCTCAGGGTATTTCAAATTAATTACTCCAGTTCATAAAAAGAGCTCCAGTTCCCCATTAAATATATGCCTCAAATCCATTAAACCAAAACAAATTGGTCTAGAGATCAATTTTGAGAACAATAAAATTAATATGGTTATTTGTTAATTTTGAAACAAACTAGCTCCTGACTAAAAAAACAATAAATAAATCTGTGTCTAAAATCCATAACTGAGAATATGTTATACAGAAATAGATCRCCAGATCATTTATATTTATGGAAGCCAGAGTTATTTCTAGCTTAAGGGCTCTAGTGGCACAAAGCACATGAAGAACATTGTGGTTATATCTTTTCAAGCAATTTGCAATCAGGATTTCCCCATAAGGATTATATCCTGTTTTTTCTGCCCTGGGAGACATCAGAGCTGCTCCTGACAGCATGTCGCCAACATGTAGAAAATGAGCTCATTAACTGCATCTCTGGAACACCTTGCATTGGCAAATCTCCTGCATTCTCCTCCTTGTCAAAGACTTGCATTTTCCTAAATTGTGGGGATTCAGAAAGAGCGGAGCATTGATATTCCTACTTGTCCTTGCCAAGAGATCAATATCCCTGAGGCGTAAATGAAGYTCAGTCTACACAGCAGCTAAAGACACAGTGTTTTGGGATTTTTTCTTCTTCTTTCTTTTTTTTTTTTTATCATGAGAAAGTACATAAAGCAAGATGTCTCTTTTGATAARTGCAACTAAAAAATTGGAAAGTTTGTTTCATATAAATTTGTATTAGCTTGATCCTAGTTCTTCCATTGTGGWCTTAGTGGATGCCTGTAGTGGTTTTGCCTTTGACTGAGTTAATTTTTTCTTAGTAGCTGATACAGTGCTGTGTTTTTKGATTTAAGCTGAGAATAATCTTGATAACATGTTTATAATATTGATGTCTTAGCTGCTGCTGAGCAGTGTTTACCCTAAATCAAGGACTTGTCAGTTTCCAGTGTTCTGCCAGTGCAGAACTGCTAAAAAACCCAAAGGAGAGCGTGGGAAGACAGATGACCTAAACTGACCAAAGAGAGTGGTTTCTGTGAGAGTGAGAAGTATATTAAAAATGAAACTTTTCAAACATAGACTTAATTTTACACCACAAAAGAGATGAAAAGAGGGTTTTTTTTGTAATGTAACTTTCAAGTAATTAACTRAAATGTAAGATTTGAAGTTCAAAAGCATTTCTTAAGGTTTTGCAGGGTTTTTTGGGTTGTTTTTTTTTTGTTGGTTGGTTGTTATTTTCCAACATATAAAATTCTTTTGCTGCATGATCATCTTAAACTTTTCTTTGTTTCTTATTAATTATTTTAAAAGTCTCCACACAGAACAAGTTACAGTTATTTTAGTCAGAGTCCTTCCCAGAATCTTCAGCAGAAATATTGCATGTGTTTGGGTTTTTGTAGYTTTGTTTGGGTATTTTAATTTTGTKTTCATACCTGGTCATTGAATTCATGTTACTGGCAAGTTCTTTCCAATGTATGACCACAAAATTGCATTGACCCATTAGATTAATTCAATTCTAAGCAATCAAGAGAGAGATACTTCTTAAGTGAGATAACAGTGCAGGAAGAAGACATTTTCTTTGCACTTCTTTTTGATTAAATTAACCTGCTGTAAATGAACACCTTTCAATCAAATGAAAAAGACACAGATTTCACACAGTTTATAACAAGTAGACTAATTTAATATGGCTAGGAATGACAAGAACAGAGCACTGAGCAAGAAAAAAAGAATTTATGACAACATTTATGCATAGTTTAGGAGTCTTAGAAAGAAAAGCCTTAGAATGAGCCAATACTCTGACATTATACATTCATTTTATTTTTTAAAGCAATTACATTCATTTAATCTAAATTCATAGTGACTGAAGTAGACTTTATATTTTAGCATAATTGAATACCAGATGGGAAATCACACAAATAAAACAAGGGAACACTAAAAGAGAGAACTCCAGTATTTRCCATTTCTGCTGAAACTGGCACTTCTTTCTTAAGAGATACAGATTGTGTTTGGAAAAAAGCCCCAGCATATCTTTCCTTTTTTTTGTTTTATTTTAAGTGTTTTTCTGTTGTTCAGAAAGAGATTAATTGACCTCCTCWTTTAATGAGAAACAAGTTTTCTTCTTTTTTATTTGCTTCTTCTCAAAGAAAGCAGTGTGCAGAGATGAACATAATTTTATAATTTACTTAAAATAAACTATTTTTCATAACTGTCGTGGTTTTAAGCCACAACAGAGTTTTTTTTTCTCAGTAGCCATGAGAGCCTGGATCCCTGTGGACATGTCCGGATTTTTATTCTATACCATCTGCTGGGGGAAGAAATAGGGGATTCTCACTTCTGGGAAGGAGGGRGCCATGGCTTTTGGAAGAAAAATGTCACCATTTTAGGCTTCCTTCACCATWTTGTTCATTGTCTCATGGTTGTGCCATATCAGTTCAGGCTTGGTGAGCAATTTTTTGTATGTAAATCACCCTAATTTTGTATACTTTYGTTATTGATATAGTTCCTGTTTCTGTTTGTTTTTTTATCTCATTGTTGTTACCAGTAAATTGTTCTTATCCTAACCCATAATCTCTGCCTTTTGTTTCTCACCCATGAGGGGTGGGAGGAGGGGAGAGGGAGTGTTGCTCCTAAAACACAACAATAATTGTGTGGGGTTTTCCCATCTCTATATCTGTGATATTTTTATCAGCTTCCTGGAGCACTCCTAGTGGCTGGATACCCAAGCTCTTTTTCTCTCAATGTTTATTTACCGCAAAGACAAYTTGGCTGTAAAATCAAGGGAGAGCCATTGCTTCCTGCAATAAAGAGTAAAATAATAAAACTGAAAAGATCTTCCAAGYTCGGGAAGTGTCATTTCAAGTTTTTGATCTAAAATGTTAGAAATTCTGAGCACACTATCTGTTTGGTTTTYTCCAAAGAAATGAATATTTGACAAAATTTAAAAACAAATCTCACAAAAATTCCAACTTAGTGYAGCACAAGTTAAGCTCTCTACAGAACCTGAGATTATGTCAGAAGTTTGCCTGTATAAAGTTCTGCTCTTCTGTTGCTATATCATTTGCATCCCTTTGGTGACTTAAGCATGTGTTTTAGCATGCACAAAAATATACCAATAATAGTGTTGCATAGGTGAATTTCTTCTTAATAAATTCTTATTCAAATAAGTCAGTGTGCAAAATACAAATTTTGAAGACTTTACTSTCTAATATGTTGTTATACACAGAGTAGACACACCTCAATAGTCTGATTTCAGAAAAAAAACAGTTGAGATCATTACGAGGTTAAGCTCAACTTCCAGAAAACAGTCATCAAGGGAAACTAATCAAAGTAGTACTAGGGTAAAGAAAGGGGAATCTTTATAAAATAAGTATGCAAATTATTTTCAGAATGAATTTTCAGAACGTTATTGAATCTACCTTTGGGATTTTCTTAGAAATAAATGCTTCAGGTTCTCATATATACTGACTTGCTGGAATGTGCTGTAGGTAATTAGATATTGATTCTCGCTGTCAATGGACACACCACCTATTATCCATTTCTGTGCAATGTGAAACATATAAAGTCTGAATTAATCTTGGAACTACTTTTAAATTGTTACATTTTAATTACATATTCTGTGCCACTTAGAAAACTAATCCCCTAAGAAATTGAAGAGTATAAGAAATTTTTAATGGCTAAGTGACTCAAACATTAAGAGCAGTAACTGAAATTTGCTCACTGCTGTTTTTCATATGTATGTGTACCTTTATGCTTTCTGATCTCATCATGTTTGGTCTCATTTGTTAGCAAATATCTGTAGAAAAGATGTCAATAGAAATAACTAAAATCAATCTGAGATTAGTTTTTCYTGAAAAATTATTACAAGATGTCTAGTTCCATCTACAGTAGCTATTATTTTTAGAGTAGTTAATCACAGAATCAGATGAGTTGGAAGGGAACCCAGGAGGGTCACTGAGTCCCAGCACTGCACAGGACCATTCCCAAGAATCACACTACATGCTCGACAGTATTTTCTGGAAACTTCTTGAATTCTGACAGGCTAGTGCTGCGRCCACTTTCCTGGGGATCTTGTTCCAGTGCTCAAACACACTCTGGGTGAAGTGTGTTCTTTTTCTAACACCCARCCTAAACCTACCCTAATCTAAGGTTAATGCAACCTTAAAAATCCTTCATTATGYTCCTCTGTGCTCTACTTGATATTATTCTTCGTCTTAGATAAAATTAGAGAAAAATATTTTTAAGTAGGTGAAAAAAATAAAAGAGCAAAGCCAAACAGAGTTGTTGGAAGAAACAAAAAGCTCAGAAGCTGTAGCTAAGTATACTGTTCATCTATACCCACATGTTGAATATTTAGCTGGTACAACCACAGGCTGATCTTTTTGGCCTTGACTGAGTTTCTATCTGCACATTTTTGTGCAGAGGAAGAACAGGGTTTAGAGAGTAGAAGGCCACAACTTACAGGTATTTTTTTCTAAGATATATATCATATTGAACACAAAGCAAGAGATAATCAGCTTTCCTTTGAATAAATAGGGGTTTTTTTTTAATTATATGGTGCTAAGAGGACCAATACATTCTAAAGTTGTTTCCTTGTGTTTCCAGGTGTTTCCCTGCCTTGATGAATTAAGGGTATTATTTTTTCTTTCTTAGCAAGTTAGAACTCTTTTACGTATTTAAAACTCTATAGGTGTATGGTTTTGTATGATTGAACTCATTTGTTGCTGAATCTAGTACCTAATTTATATTATAAAAAGAAAAAGTTATGTATTATAGAACTTTTCTCCTTTTCTTAATTATTTTTGTTTTATTTCTTAGTTTAAAGAGTCTGTTGATATGAATTTAGAATATTAACATAACTACTGTATTCCCTGCAAAACTTGTGCCTTTGGTTAAAGTAGTTAATTGAGAACTCATAATTGAGGAAATCACCCTAATTACTTTGATGTCTTACCTAAATGTATGTTGATTAAATCATTTGAGCCATGAGTAACCTTCTGAAAAAGCACTCTCTTATTCCCATAGGACATGTAGTGTATCTGAGTTTTCTTCCTGTCTTTCTGGAAGAAACAGTAGCAGAATCCAGAGCTTCCAAGGCAAGAGAACAATGTGCAATGCCTTACTGTGCCAAAAAYGTGCATTCTAATGAAAGGATCACARTGAAAGCAACAAAATCCCCAAACRAAAAAAMCAATTAAACAAACAAGAACCAACCCCCCACCAAAGAAAACAAAAAATCAAAGAATAGAAAAAACGCAAATGTTGTCAAGATTTAAATGTGAGTTGTTTGCAGAATTTTGAATGAGGGACAATTTAGTTTTCTTCTCCTGACAGCTAATGAAGCCAAATAAAGAAGGGGTGTCAAGTTTATACAACTTGGCAGCATTCTTTAGACATTAACAGCAGATGGTGATATTTTCTCATTTCAAAAACTTCTCTTTTAGTGATGGTCATATTAAAAGAACTATTCAGGCTTTAATAAGAATTACTTTGCCAWCAAAAATATTTTGTTTCTTCCTTCAGGTTGAAAGATTAGAATCTCAATAGTTACTTAAATAATACCATTAGCTCTATCTCTGGAGAAGGTACATAAGATTGGATGTATCAAACTACGAGATCCTACTTTGTAGTAATCATCCTACCAGTAAAGCCCATCAGAAAATACTTATTTTATTGTATGTGATAAAGAYGGCAGACTCCCAGATGTCAAGCAAGTATTTTGTTGTACTACCAGCTTGATTGTAGCACAATAAGTCCTGGTGACAAATTCACAATATTATRGACACCCTTTCATTTTTCCTTAAGGCTTGTCAGAACACTGCCAATAACTGAGAAAAAGAGAGCTGGCCTGAGCTATTGAGAGAAAAATATAATAGGATGTTCCCATAGTGTTTTTAACATTAAATATTTAAGTAAACATCTCACCCTAAGGTCAGGTGGGAAAAAACMAAATCAAAGAGAATTAATTATGAGCTGCTTGTCATCAGAAATTCACACACAGATTACCCATTGGTTCTTAACAGCTGGAATGGTTGTCACAGAGGTGCATATGCAGACAGTGAAAGTATGTTACAATATTGCACAGAAGAAATGGTCAGCAGTGAATATAAAGGTAAACTGCAACTCCTGTCTAAATTTTCATTCAACTGATGCATCTGGCAAGTGAGAAGAATGATATCAAGCTGGCATTTTAGGAATACAAAATCAAGAAAGGAGTAAAGCAAAAGAAAAAAACTATGTGTAAAATGCAGAAAAGCCATTGAAAACGATCATGTCAAGTTCATAGACACTATTTATGAACCCRATATTCTTCTATGACAACATGACCATCCTTAGTGGATGGAGATAAATCTGTTTACGTTGTGTATCTGGACTCCAGTAAAGCATTTKACACTCTCYTACAGCATTCKCATGGAGATATTGGCTGCTCATRGCTTGGATGGGTGCACTCTTCTCTGGGTAAAGATATGTCTGGATGAATGCACCTAGARAGTGAGGCTGAATGGAGTTAAATCCAGCTGGCAGCCAGTCATGAGTGTTGTYCTCCAGGGYTCAGTATTGAGGCCARTSCTGTTTYACATCTTTATGAATGATCTGAATGAGGGGATCGAATGCCCCCCCAGTAAGTTTGCTGACAACATCAAGTGAGAGACTGGAGAAATGGATTACTGGCTAAAAACAACTGAGCATTTGTGGGTATGTAAATGAGTGAGTGTGTGTGTGTCTTTCTCTTCCCTCCTCCCCACCAATACTTCAGTTGTTTTGAGACAGCAATCCTTTTCTCCAGTCTCTCACAGGGTAGGAGTATTTATCTGATGGAGRGAACAAAGGMTCTGCAGAGGAATCTGGACAATCTGGATCAGTGGGCTGAAGATAATTRCAAGAGGTTCAATAAGGTGCAGTGCCAGGTCCTGCACTTGGACACAACAGCCCAAGAAGCACTACAGGCAGAATGTCTGGAAGGCTGCTCAGAGGAAAAGGATCTGCCRTGCTTGTTGGCAGCTGGCTGAACATGATCTAGTGTATGGCMAGGTGGCCAAGAAGGCCAATGGCCTCCTCRTATCAAAAATGGTGTGGCSAGCAGGACCAGGGCAGTGATTATCCCCTTGTACTCAGCACTGGTAAGTCCAGGCCTGGATTGCTGGGTTCACTTCTAGACCATTCTTTACAAGGAAGATATTTAGGTGCTGGAACGTGTCCAAAGAACAACAGGCTTGTGCCTCCACAGAGAAAATAAACAAGTTATTAAAAAGTATCAGAATTGGAAAAAGTGTCATGAAGCTGATTTTCTTAGATATTTTAGAGATTTCAAGATGTAAATTTACATTTGGTCCAACTGTGTAATACATCATTTACTTAAAATCACTGTGGWTGCAAATTCATTTTGAGCAGATTTTTATATCAGACAGTTTATCTCTTTGAAACAGTTTCCTGACTCAGTAGTATAAATTAATTAATTAATAAAAAATGAAAACTTAATACATTGYTAACCATAGTTGACTATATTTTTTCCCTTCTCATTTACATTGCAGATACTGTGATCTAAATGTTGATTTTTCTTTAGCATATTATTTGCAGGAAATGGTATGTAATTGGCATTCAAATCATTCTCTTTATACTGCTAGTAGTGGGTTGCTTCCAGAAGGGAAAATTGTCTTAAGATTTATTTTAAAAATCCAACATGTTTTCCTATAAGTCACTGGTTCTTTTCTGACATAATTTAAATTTAAAAGAGTAAAATAAATTCCACGTCTAATCAATAACACGATTGTGTTTAGAAAATAAATGATACTGTGTTAAAGTAAAAACAACATACTCCATCACAACAATTTGCATATATTATCGATCATTTGAGTACACTTCATTTGGTATTCTATGAGATAGCTTTGAACAGAACAGAACAGAATGTCCTCTACACTCTCATAATTTCTTTCCTTTTTTTTAACCATTTAGTGTTATGGATATCTTAAATATTGAAATCAGAACCATTTTTTCTTCTGTCGTAATCATAAAATGATTAAATATATGAAAGCTTAAAATGCTGTGTAACATTATCTTGAACTGCAGTGCATAAATGATGAAATTTGAAAATGTGTGTTGAATGCATTTCCAAAGAGGTGTTATGTTCGAACTGCAAGCAACTATTTTGTTGACTAGGTTTTGGAGTTAATTTTAGACAACTGAAGAAAATATTAAAAAAGACAGATGAGAACAAAATAATTGCTGATCATATTYGTGCTAAATAACAAAGTGATGAAAGTTGCAGATAACACCATCAGAGAGGGCTGGGTCTCACAGGTCTGAAGGCAAGTTAAGAGAAACAGTCWGACCCCATACAAAAATGGAGAGGAGAACAGGGGAATCTTTGCAGAGGTCTTGCAAGGAAGGCAGTGCCTAAGCAATTTTATCRGTAACATTGTGCAAGGCTGAGACTGTCTACATGGTAGTGTGAAAATGGGTTTGGCAGCACCTTTCCAGCTTGGAGACATGGGCAAGGAGACATCTCAGATATTTCATCAAGAGGGATGTGCTAAGCCCTGCAGCCCTGAAGCTGATATGTGCCAATATCTGCTGGTATTTTGCTAACTGTAAAACAACTTTGCAGAATGGGGCCTRGCAACCCTGCTGCACACCAAGCTGAATATGAGCCAGTAGTGCATACTTGCAGATAAAAAACCCAAAAACAGCCAGCCTCCTGGATGGCACGAGGAAGCACYGTCAGATTGAAAGAATGATCCTTCCCCTCTACTCTACCCACATGAGAATCATCTGGAGTGCTGGGTGCAGTGCTAAGATCCCCCATTACAGGATAGACATGAAGACACACAATTGAGTCCAGCAAAGAGCCACAAAGATGGTTGGTAGATTGGGGCACTTCTTATAGGAAGAGAGACTGAGAAAGCTAGGGCTGTTCAGCTTGAAGTGGAGAAGGCTGAGGGGTTTTATCCAATTGAAATGCCTTACATGAGGGCCTAAGGAAGATGAAGTCACACTGCKCAGTGGTGCTTAGTAACATCAAATGTGGATGCAAATGAAAATGCAGAAAATTACATTCAAAATCAGAAAACAGTTCTGCTGTGACAGGGCTCCAACACTGGAACAAGCTGCACAAAGAGTATGAGGTTCTCCATCCTTAGAGATATTCACAATATGATTGGATCAGCCCTGAGTAAGCTGTTCTTGCTGACTAGGTGTGATTAGAGGACCTCCAGAGGGGCTTTCGAAACATTCCATGCTCCTGTAAGTTTATGAAATATCAAATTTCCATAGAGATGTAACAAAACGTGACAAATAGGGGAAATCAATACAGACTACGYGTTTATCTGGAAGGACAGTAGGACAGAGAAAAGGAGGTTAAGCAAGTAGGAGGGCTGTTGGAGGGGCAAGGGTTGCAGATTGAGTGGTTTGWGCTTCCAGGCTGCCTGGGGTCACTATCAAAGCCTTGTCTGGATCACCCYGGCTGAGGCCAGACAATAAACCTAACCCATCACTGTTGGTGTCTCATCGCAGAGGGGCTGGCTTGAAAACAAGCAGAAGACTTTTTTGAAAAAGATACAAGGAGAAAAGAATTCTCTATGGAAAAATTGGGACACGTTTTTTTTTATTTCAAAGCCACATCAGGTTATATTTTAAGAAAACTTTATTTCTGGATTTTAAGATTACCTGTAAAAGYTTATCCAAAAAAGAAAAATAGATCAGAGCAGTAGAAAAATCAATAGGTTTTGTGGCATGTCCCACTCTTTTTCTGATGAGAGAGAATCCACCTGTATCAAAAGGATGGTACAGGAGAGTGGTAGCAGCAGCTCAATATGAATAAAACTTCCTACCATGCTACCCCAGGGTTGAAAGAAACTGTGTAGGTTTGGTTTTGGTTTGTGGGGGTTTTTTGGGGGGAGTTTGGTTTTGTTTGTTTTGGTGTTTTTGGTTGTTTTTTTTAAATTTTTCTGTCTAAGAAACATCAAAGCTGAGTAGTTAATCTTTCCTGAAAATGTGTTAATTAGGACTTCAGGCTTTTTCTGTTTTTTTAACAGTGCTCCAGTCAACATTAAGAATGTTGTACAGAACCAGTTAAAGAGCTGTTAGAAAAGAAAATTGATTCATACATGAAGTGTGGACAGTCAAGAAGCATTGCAGGGTCAGATTACCTAATTAAGAGTTTAAGAGCTTTTTGATCTCACTACTCTTTTATAAAGTGACAAAATCAAAAAAACKTAGATGCTTCCCAAGCATTTGTGACTTTGCGAACCTTGTAAAACTCCATTACTTCAAGGASAGCTGGGCTTTGATGTAGCTTAAGATTTAGGAATCTTCTGTTTATTGTGCTCAAATCTGACCTGTAATTATTGAGTCATGGGGTACATTGGGATGAACGTACTCTCTGGGTTTTGTCACACATGTTATTTTGGCTTTTGCAACTTTCTATAATTCCAGAGTCACAAAAAACTATTCAGCTAAGCAGAAGATTATTACTGAGAGACTGCATGATGTCCTCAGTTATTCAGATTCAGTTTAGGTGACTGGAAGCTTTGTTTAGATTATTCATTTGTGGAGCTGAGGTGGCTGTACTTGAAGTAGCCTTTTGTGTGTGTGCCTGTGTCTACCTACACAGTTTATTGAAGATAAATGAAAGGAATTAAAAGAGTGGCTCAAAGTGCTTATTGGTGTTGTCAGATGTGAATTTTAAGCAAGGAGAAATGCTCTYGAAAATTAAGACACTAAAATAGATCAAACTGGGAAAAAGGCCACAGGAAAGCTAAGTAAATGCTATGCAAATTGATAGACCAAATTAAAACCATCAGACTTCATTATAATTGGGGAAGCACAGGTTACAGCTTCTCTGTCTATACAGGGATATTAGCTATGTAACTCAATTCTTTGCTATGTAGATAGAAAAGGAAACCTACCAATTCTAGAAAACATTAGCATTACAGGATATTTTGGCAAAGAAGTTTTGAGTGACAATAATTTAATATATGCAAGTTATATATATACACTCTTTATACATGTACATATATGAMATAGTACATGCATACATAATAATATAAATAGTAATAAAACTTTTTATTTATTAGATAGTTTGAATATGAACTTTTTATACTAGAAAGAGGTTTTTTAGCTAAAGAGCAGAGAAGGAAAGGAATTACAGCTTACCTGCACTGTGATTTGCTTAGAAAACTGTYTTATATAGAAAGATATTTGTAGTTKCAAACTTTCCAAATTGGTCACATGGTCTCAGTAGAAGACCACCAATTTGGAAAGAGAATCAGCTTTAAATCCYCATCTTGACACTGCCAAATTTCAATTTTATGAGAGAAAAGACTGTGTCTTSCCAAGTTGTTCAATGTCAGTGCCTTTGCTCTTTGCTCAGGTAAGGCGCACTGACCTCGGGGCTTCCTCTGAGTTGTGTACACCTTGAGCTATCAGCCAGAACCTGGGATGTAGTAATGCAGTTTTAGACCAGGAAGATACTTTCTTTATAGGGAAAATATGTTTCATTTTACCATATGACTTAAAAGGAAAGCATCCTGGAAAGTTCTCTACACTCTAAGCTATGATTGGCTCAGGGCCAGGACAGAGAGGTAGATAGGTCTCTGTATCTGAATGTCACAATGTAACTGCTCTTTATTGGGCAGTGTGCCAAAGAGCACTGCCTCAACTATTAAGCATTTACACGCCTGCACAAAACCTTTCGAGGCTTTTTTGGGGATGCTTTACATGGTGCTATACTATCAGCACCTGTTACAGCTTATTCTTATTTTTATTGTATTGTTTATTATTTTCTCCTTTTATTAAATCTTTTTCTGTTACACGGCACCCTCGAGGAAGTAGTCTCGCTTTTTTATTAAGCCATCTCTGGAGGGTTGGCCCCTTGGAGCTTGATGTAATCTCTGCGTGGCTTATTCTACCCTGGCCACGTGTATTATTACATCATTGGGACTGGGCCACAGGTTTTTAAGGGACAACATTGGAGTTGATTTTAGTTATTTAATTAGTTCTTGTGTATGGCTGATATGACTAGATCCCAGAGATCAATGAAGACCTGATAACTTCTACTTTATAATCATGCTCCTTGAAAAGATCAACCTATTCATCAATTTGACATTATATCTACTGAGGCCTTGGGGAAAATCCTGGTATACTACAGCCAAGTATATTATAACAAGTACTTAGTAGATACCAATCACAGCAAAACTTGGTTATGCATAATTAGTCATATGAAGCTATTTTTGAACTCCTTTAGAACTTGGCAGAATTTTTCTCCTAAAAGTGCCTCATGTTCCTTRAATGCAGTCACTAATTCTTATGACTGTCAAACGCTTCAGTGAGGGTTTATAGAGCAACATGGAAAGTTTTGCACTTTATTAGCTTCAAAGAAACAGTCTCTATATACAGCACCAGTGGGTGTTTTTCCTCTTAGTTGCAGTATAAAGAATTTGGCTGTACCTGTTTGCTTTAATGGATACATCTGTTCATTTTTGGCCTATAAATTTCAATGTCATCCTAATGTCGAATTCAGATRCAAGCTGTGTTTTAAAGTGATAGTGCATGACAAGTTTATGCAATTTAACAGCAGATTTCCTTCTTTATAACTGCTTTTGAGAAAATTGTTTTTGYCATGGTGACACATCATATACCATTTAGTTCTTCTGGTTTTAACCCTGTTAAAACCTTACAATTTTAAAGATGATTTCACCTTTCAGCTAAGTGAAAATACTCAATTCAAGGGATCATTCTCCCATCATTTAGTAAAACCTTTTGAAGATGTTTGCTGAGGAGCATTATCCTCAGCAAGGAATGCATTTTATATTGCTTAGAAATATTAAGTAGAAGTTGATGATTTTATGTTACATTAACCCAGCTTATTTTGTCTCACATATCTATGTCTTGTTAACAACAACACATTTCTATTCTTGGAAGAATACTTTCCTTCAGTTAGGGATGGAATTTGAAACAATCATTGAGAAGTAACATTGCACTGTAAGAGTCTTTCCCCACCTTCACAGCCCAAACAAGGGTTCATCTTCTCCCAAATCAGCTCATAGTCCAGGCTTGGATTTAGAAATCTGAGGAAGGCTACTGACTGCTTCTTTTCATTATTTCATTCCTTTAATGCATTATCAACATTACCAATGAACACACCTAAAGCCCCTCACTTTTTCAATTTGCTTTTAGATAGATGAAAATTCAATTGAGAAATGTTTAGATGTTTTTTCAAATTCCATAATTGTAGAAGTGATTAATGTAGCTATAGGAATAAAGGGGATTCRTTTAAAAAAGAAACATCAGGGTCTATAAAGAACTTCTAAGTCAGAAGAAGGTTTTGTAAACTACGGGGGCCTAATGCTTCAGAAATGTTGAGATAATTATAATCAAATGTTTCAGTGCTCTGTTCAGCAGTGAAGTRGCAGCCACCAAAGCAGTTGGACCATCTATATATTTGGTAAGAATGGGATTATTACGAGGGGAATAAAAAGGGAATATCTTTACAAAGACACTTGAATTCTAATTAGGACTATTGGATAGTAYCTTTGCATCTAGTGTGTAATTCTTACTAGATGAGAGACAATTCATTTTTTAATTTTTGGATTAAAAACCAAGCTTTTTACAGACAGTCATTAATGGCATTTTTCTCACTTTTTGAGAGCCTGTGTTGAAGTTCAGAACTCCTATTACTAGAAAAATTGGAAGCCCTGAGAAAGAATATTTTGCTGGAATATTCCTTCCTAAATCATGTGGGAAATTAACTACTAGTGGTCTTATTCAGAATACCTAGAATTAATGGAAGTATTTGGCTGAAACCACTCTATTSACCACTACTTCACTTAAAAAATAACAATTTTAATTTATCTATGTTTCATAGGATCCAAATTTTCATTTCAGTATTGCAGGGCTATGAAAGCACTTGAAGAACATTTTTGTACATTAAGATTGTACACCAAAAAGGTTTTATGCTTCAAAAAGTAACCCTCTSCACCCCTCAAATTCTTACATTTAAGTTAAATTAGAAATAGCTAAAATTAAAGGCCTTTTAGAAATGGACTACCATCTTCTGAAAATGTTGAAATGGAATTTTTAATRCTTTACCTTTTTTCCATTTGTTTTCAGGAAAAATAATTCATTTTAAATGAAGTATATTATAACGAAATTTGGTAGAATGAAAGATTAAACCAAATTTTGTCACTATTGTCTATATTAACATTCTAATATATAAAGGCCTCAGGGGAAATCAGCATTTTTTATTTAAATAAAGAGACCATAYTATTTAAATAAGTATGCTATAGTAAATACTACTTTCAATAACATTCTGAAACTCAGAATAACATAACAAAATGTCAATGGCCATACTCTTTCTTGGGCTTGGTCAGATTTGTTCACTCTTTTAGTAAGGAAACTTGACACCAGTTTTAGTCTTCCTTAATGAGGATCTCCAGCACAGACATGGTCCTGTACAGGGACAGGAGYTGGACTTTGATGATTCTTATGGTCCCTTCAAACCCAGGATATTCTATATTTTCGTTATACTTTTTATATGGGATCTAAGTGTGCTTGTGCCTGTTTGTGTGACTACAGCAATCCCTAAGAAAGGATTAAGTGATTAAAAAAAAAACCAACAAACTAAAACACTTACAAGTGCTCATCTAAGTCATTGTCCTGGTTTAGAACAAATCTGGGAGGAGACCTCCCAAAATGGGGGGGAGGTCTCGCTCTGGGAAGCAAGCTGGGACTGCTCCTTCCCCCTACTGGTTCGGGAAAAAACCTCCTTAGAGTGGAAAAAACTATTTATTTAACAAAAAGAAAAGTGCTTACAAACCTAGAAATTAATAATATGAAACAATAAAACCTGGGAAAAYTGAGAGAGAGTCCTTGCCATGGGAGCCCCGGCTCGCTCAGCCTTTATCAGTTCTTCTCCAGTGCTGAAAGATGCCCAGCCTGGGCCTGACCCGGGTGCCCGGGTGACCCACTGGTGTCGACTCCCGGTCGCTCTCCTGATCTTTCAGTCCACGAGCAGGTTTAAACAGTCCCATGAAAAAAGGAAAAAAAAAACAGTCCAGGGAACTTCTCTGCCCTAGCTAGCTAAACTAACTAAAAGCCAAAAAAGATCTCTGATCCGGGCCTGTCCGTGCTGCAGAACAGAACAGGAGCGGGAATCTGGAGGAGGAAGTGATTTTCTGAAAACAAACTCCGCGCRTCTCTTTTCWCCCCCTTCGCTCTAGGAACCAGTCTTAAAGCTACAGAACACAATATCTAACACAGACAGAAGAGACGATTTGGGGATAGAAGCATCATACAGTCACCCTAGGACAGTCATCCATTAAATRACACTCAACTATGTTTTATACCTCTTGTATGCTTTCTAATTCTTCTAGTCCCTATTTTAGGTTTAACAACTTTTACTAGGACCTAGTATTTCTTATAGAATATTTTTATCTTTGAATTTGCATAAAACCCGCTTGCATTTAAAGGAAGCCTTTTCATTTCAATTTTGTTTGGGTTTTTTRTTTGTTTTTCTTGCTGCTAAGAAATCAATTTTTACTGACCAGTTTTTGGAATTTCAGTTATTTTTCTGCATACATGCAAATCAGTGTATTTTGAATTGAAACAGATATAATAAATGTATTATTATTATACATTTATTTATTAATAATAAATTTATTATAAGAAATTCAAGTAAGTGTTTTTACAGATAAATAGTAGAGCAGTTTACAAAGCACAAGATGCTTATGGTGTTCTATAACATGTAATAGCTTTTATGCATAGATTTGTGGTGAAATTTTAGACTTGTATACCCAGATATTTAATGTATAGGAAAATTCCATAGGGATAACACAAAACTGTGAAAGATTTCCAAGATGAGTAGTTTTGGTTTTTTTTTGTTTTTTTTTTTTTTAATAACCAAATCATTCATTTGATATGGTTTTTTAGGAAGAGGTATTTTCCTTGTAAATCTGAAATTGCAAGGTAAGGAATTTTTTTTTCTGCCCTGTACCTTACAAGTATAAATAAACACTGAAGCAATTAATATATTKCACTGTCATATGAGACTAGGGTAACTTGATATGGAGCTCATTATGCTAGGATGAAGGGATTCTATTTAGTTACTTTCCTAGTAAATTGAATGAGCTTCTTGCATGTGTTTATTTTTAAGCTAACTGGGTTAAAGGTTTCTATAAATTAAAAACAGTTCTCTGTGGGGTAGGTTTTAGATTCCCAGCTTCTACATATTCTGCTGCCTTTTTTTGTGCTGAAAGACACAATTAGAATTCCTGTGYTGTAGAACGCTTCTCAGTATTCCTGATAAAGGAAGAGCCATCTATTTCAGTCACAAAAACATAAATAAATAACTAGACCCTCTATTTGCATGTGTTTGTAGAGATTCAATTTGACTTTTAGATACCTTGGTTGAGATGTTCAATATTAATAGGTACTCAATTCAAAGATTAAGCCCTGAGCTCTGGCAGGCAGTGGGGGATGGGGGTGGGAGTGGGTGACTCGATAGCRCTTAGCTGCCACCTGGGGCTGTACCATGACATTGGGGAAAGTAATTTGTTGAAGCATTTTTCAAATAGGGTGTCAGATAAACTTACAGACCACCTAATATCCTGAATTTACTCACTTTCCAATCCTGAAAAACACATTTATACCTGTTCAAAAGGAATAGCTTGTGGTTCATTGCACTAGGATGGGTGCTTGCGAATGCACTGAAATGAACGGGATCAYGGTTTCAACTCTCAATAAACATTTCCCCCTTGCCTCCACCAAACTGTTCATGCAAAAGGAAGTTATACTTTCTTCTCATTCCCTGGCTTCCACTGGGARTTGATGGCAGGTAGTGCAAACCCAGTAAATTCCTTTTCTCTGTTTTGGAAAGAAATTCCCTTCTGGGACTTATGATACTGAAAATGGCAGCATGGGAGACCGCTTTCTACTTCCTACTGTGGGATTTTTAGTGAAAATTAAAGCCACACAATAAACTAGCAATGCTCCTTCTTTTGCAACCTTCAAATGGAGATATTTCAACATCCTTTTTTTTTTTGCTTCATAGTGAAACGATGTAGCTCTACCTACAGAGAAGACATATAGTCCCTTGTTATTGAAGCCACACACCTTTTAGTTATCCACTCCTACTGTATGGGCACGCAACAGAATTATTTCTTAATTCAGAGGGTGAGTTAATAGCTTCTTYTTTTCTTCAAGGTATGTGTTGTACTGCAAAAATACAAGGACATATAATAGTTTTTTGTAAGCCTTTCTATCATGAAAAGCATGTTAGATAACTTTGTATCTAATAACATTTTTGGACAAGATATTGTTAAGGTTGTAAGGAGAAGTGATGACGCATTTAATTGAGTGACTCATGATATTTTTAAAAAYAGGAGTAACTTTCTTTCCCATTTCTCATCCCTAAAACAAATATTAAAATATTCAGGAAAAAATAATACATACTTTCTTATTAGAAACTTCAGAGGATTTGCATTTTACTAGCTCAATTTCATGTCCTTGAATACCYTGGAAAATGAATTGATGAATATGCTTAAATGCAAAACTCATCACTAGGTCTGTCCATTCCTGAAAGAAGCATCTACAGTGTATAAACTGGTATGATGAGAGACATTTTCCAATTCACCTTGGATACGTCCTCTTATGTTGATACTTACATGAATAGCCAACAGCACTTTTATGTGGATGATATATGACTTACATATAAAACTGTGCCAGCTACGTGTCTTCTACCTACTATAAATGAAATATTAGGCAAGTCTTCAAGATGTTGCTTTTTTTTCATTTGAACTTTCATAAAACTATTTTACTGACAACTGAAAGTGTAGACATGCTATAAATGCAAACTTGCATTTATCACAGAAACAGAGGTTTTATCAGCTCAAGGTCATATTAAAAGGTTAGTCATCTTCTTTTATCATATTTCAGAGTGTATGAAGGCTTAGGTGATAAAATGTTAATGAATATTTGTAGCTAAAACAGTAACAGTCATTATATAACAAAATTTTTATCCAGAATGGTGCTGTTGTTCAGATGTGGTTAWATGAGGATGAGATACTGAAATTTCTCCCTACTTCCAAAATTTGATTTTTTTGCCATAACACAGCTTCTTTTCAAAATATTCTTAGTGTGAATAGAATACAGTTCAATACATCCTTACTTAATCTCTCAAATAAAATACTAATTAGTCTAAAATTTTGTAGAACTTTGTGTGTGTAAATTAAGTTCTAACATTTCCTGAAACCTCTCCATAACTTTAGTTATAATTTATCTCCATGAGTATAAGCAGTCATCYCAAAAATCTATTTTAGACCAATTTCTAAAACCTTGGAAATATACATCATCATGTGATACTTTTGTATGCTAAAACCCTGAACCCTCTTTTACAGTGTTAAGCTTGGTTCAGTAGAAGTACCATGTGGCAGAATAAAGTTATTTGAATAGGGAAGGACAAYGCTAGGAAAGCATTTATATCAAGTCTTTATTGAGAAGAAGCCGTATGCTTCTATGTGAAGACTTTTGAAATAAGAACAATGACTTTGGCACCATATGCTTCAGAACATGTTCACTTTCTGGTCAGTTGAATAATGTTGTCTATATCAGCAAAAATCAGTGAACGAAAAGTAAACTCATAACAAAAGGATTCCTCTATGGGGGATTTACTTACTTTATTTACTTACTATTCAAGTAAAAAATGTTAGATATTTCACAAAATGATGCACTACATTAACTCTTCTAACTGTAAATTGTTTARTGTGTCAGGACTGGGCAGCAGACGGAAAACTTGGGGCACGCAAACAAATTGGAAATAAAACTGTTGTTACCACTCACCAGGTTAAGATGAGAGAGAGAATAATATAGTCTAGAGAATAATATAGTCCATAGTCTCAGAAGTACAACATATCTGAAGATTGCCCCAACATAATATTGTTGAAATATTACTGCTGGTTGTCTCTAATGAAGTGAAGGTRTAAAATAGTTTTTTTGGATAAAAATAGGTTAACAAAGAATAGGTAATATTCACCTTGCTAATCTGATAACATATTCTCCAAATACTCAGGAATTGCTTAGCCTCAGGCCATATAATTTCCTAAGAGAAATTAATATTTTCTAAGCAGAAAGGACAATTTCCTGCTTAAAAACAAGTCAGCAGTTCAGTAAATGGTCCTATTCTTTTCAAGYCAGACTCTTAGGCTGGACTTTCGTTTTTTTTTAATTAGGTTTCCTTTTCACCCAATCCTGATGAAGTGAGTTTATTTATTTTTCTTTTYCTCTTCTACTATTTTGATTTCAGGAACATAATAAACTAGAAAATACAGATTTTAATTCAAAATACATACATGGAAGAAAAAGCTACCTGATTATTTTTACATGGAACTCACTGTGATTTTCCTTTCTTTTTAATACAGGACTTAATGTTACCTGAACTTTTACTACTTCATATCTTTTMATTGTATATCAAAAGAGACCGGGAAGAAAATGGCGAGCCAGAAAATATGTTCCTGTCACAAACAGAGAAACTCATTGTAATTTAAAGGCTGCCTGAATTTCAGTTGGTAATTACAGAGAAAGGTTAACATAACTGAACACTATTAAAGAAATCCCAGCAGCACAACAACAACATAAACAAGTGCTTGATTTTTGTACGATAGTGTTCTTGAAGTCAGATAACTACTAAAAATATCTGAATTTTGAGAGGAAGTWATTACCACCAAAAAAATTCCACGAAATACTCTGGAATAGGGTCGCATGCTGGAGGTGTGTGAGAAGGTCACTGATGCAGGTCTTTGAATTGTCCCAGTGTGAGTGACTGTCCTTGCAAGTTACAATCCCCAGCTTGATTAACATGGACTTTGTCAAAATCAGATACAGACACAATTTTGGTASTAACTGATAAGATCTCAGGCGATTAAGCTGGAAAGTTCCAGGTATGCCCCTGATGATTCTTTTTACAATTTTTTCTTTTTCCTTTTTAAAAATGGAATCCACATAAGCTTATATTTGGAAGTCTTTTTGTTATTTTCTCTTTTTTTTTCTGTTAGATTTATTTCTTTTGGTAAAAGTGTTTAATTTAAGTCTTTTATTATCCAAGGTGTGACATCTTTTGACATGTGTAAGATTTTGCAATGAATATCAATGCATATCTTCCTGAGAAAATGTGTATCTCTTGTGATAATTCTCTATCCCTGTAATGGAGATTTTGAGAGATGACTTTTTTTCTGCTTTATCTTTCCCAAAATTAGAGCAAGGACATCACCAGTTTCATCTTCCAAGTCTTTTAACATCAGATGTTTATCTTGAGACAGCCTTTTACTGTGCTCAAGCTCAGTCACATCCAATCATCAGCTTTTATCATCAGAGCTTCAACACATCTGACATGGACCTTGATTTCCCAGGTGATGCTCAAGACACCACAAGATTTCAAATAAACAGAAAACAAGCTGCAACAGCATGTGAATGAGAAAGGTAGCTCCCTTGACAAAGACTCATGAATACTTTAGAGAACAGTAAGTGTGGGGTGTTATTATATTTTTCTTCGAGAGTCTCAAGTATAATTCTTTTAATAAAGTGACAGTTTGGAAAAGAGTTTTCTTTTCATTCTGCAGTGGCATAGGGAAATAGAAACTTAATTTCTGCAAGGGTGAATGAGTCAGTTGCAATGCACTGGGTTATAGTGAAGAAGCTTGATTTTCAATTCCTCAGATACCTTAATCCAAGGAAATCTTTTACCAAATTCAGTAAATATGTTGATTCATATTCAGTGTAGTAGTAATTCATATTTTAATATTAATTCATACTGTTTGTACTCATCAAAAATATTGGTATGCATTTTCCAGTGATGCTCATGAAAAGATAAGCTTGTACAACTTTGCARATGCATAGGCTACCTTTCTGGAGAGCGCATCCTCCCACTTGGTTGTATGTTTTCTGAGAGAAAAGGGAAAGGGGGATATGTTCCCAGAGTTTTGCTTTATGTAAAGGTTGTTTTGAACATTGTTCAGTGATTATCATCTAAATTTTCCTTTGTAAGGTTTATTTGGTTTCATAATCTAGCCTGTGTAAGTAAGGGATGGATTTCCTATAAGAATTAACCATGTCTGCACTTGCAAACATGTGCAAGTAGGCAGCTTGCATAGCAAAGTACAACAGCCACTTGTATCATTAATAACTCAGTGCAGAAATTCACACTGGAGTATTCTACTTTAAATTAAAAATGAGTGACAGAAGTGTATTCTGAGCTTGATGCACTAMTGAAATATTTTTATCCTTCAAGTTCTTAGGTAACGTAAGTATACTAGATTATTCTAATGTCTCTTACTCCCACCTCCCCCCCACAGTTATTAAAAAATTTTTCATAAAATTTAAGAAATTACATTTAACAAAAAATTAAAGTCCATCTAAATGCTTTAAGAAAAAAAAAAAGTGTGTGTATATATATATATGTGAACCATTAAGAAAATTAAATTTTAAATAAAAGATAATTAAATAKATATTTAACAAAATTCCCCCAACTGCTTAAATCTGCTTTTAAACTCCAAACACAATGTTATGGATTAGAGTCACAGAATAAGCTCAGACAAGGAATAGTCCCTTATTCTGAAACTTTGTGCTCCACTTAATTCTCAGTTTTCATCTGCAAAAGTTTACGTGGACAAAGACTCTCATGCAGAAAACTTATAGGGCATTTTTTATCTATGAAAATCCTTATAAATAGATATCCATAATTTTTTCTTACAGACACTGTTTAATGTGTGTGTGTTTAATATTATGAGTGGAAGTGTGGATCTAAGTAGACTAYGAAGGAGTGAAGAGTCCTCGAAGCGTGGAACGGCTCAAAAATGAAATGTTGATGAAATTGAGCACAAAAAGAATGTAAAAATAATTTAGAGATAATATAATGTTCTAATTTTTATGCACCTGATAATATTTTAACTAGACAATTACAACTCATGAATGATATCCTGAAGTAATCAAAGAGCATTCTAKGAAAATGCATCAAATTATCATATAATGGTCAAAAAAGGAGATATAGGTAAGAAATTAATGACAAAAAGTGTTAAAAACTCACAGAAATATTGAAACAAGATACAGAAACTATATTATGTGGCCTCAATTTGAATATGTTAATCCCATCTGAGTCAGGTACAGAGAGGAAGAGTTACACAACTAAAGAAATACTGTAAGGGAATAACTAAATTAAAAACATTCTCCAGTACTCAGGGTGAAAAAAGATATGACAAGCATAAGATCATGTATGTCATTAAGAAACCAAGCACTTACATTTGATTGCTTTCTCCTTAAATGCAGAATTCTACAAAGACAGTGGCAGGCTGTAGATTTAAAATAGGAAGTCCCTCACAGAAMAACAAACTGTTKTAGCAAGATGGATCAAGAGAGTGTGGGGAGAYAAATAGAGTTAGTGCTAAAGGTAATCTTGTRGCTGATGTATTACAGCTGTGTTAATTATCCTAGAGTGGGAACAACCTTGCTCTCCCAGCTATGGGTGTGATAAAGAGTGAGCTGCTGGGAGGGCTTTGGTTGCAGTTGCAGCTCAGTTRAAGCCAGATGGAGCCTGCTGCTGTGCTGTGAAGACCCAGGGACAGGAGGCTGTGCAAGGGATAGGTAARGTRAGACTGTACCAGGGCCAGGATGGAGTGAGCTGGTGCTGAGAGAAGGAAGAGAAAAGAAGAACTGGCTGCTGGCGTAAATGGACAGGCCCTGAGAACTGCTTGRAGGTGCCTTTGGGAAACAAGATTGAGAGTGTTAAATAACAAGGTGCTGGTGTGTGAARCCTTCTGATTGATATGGAAGACTGGTAGAAAATAAAGTTCTGGTACTTGAGCCCTCTGGAGGTTTTTAAAGAAGCACTTTGTGTGTCTTAAGTGTCTTGATGACTMCCACAATCTGGAGTAGAAATACTGAATTTAATTTTTTTTCTTTGCTTTATTAGCATATGCATAATTTTAGTAACATATACATTAAGATAAATTTTTCAAGACACTTCTCAAATGCATTCATCAACAACTTAATCCACTTGACAACACAAACAAGTTCATAAATAATGCACTTAATTTAGTCTTGCTAAATGGCTAATGCTCTTGTACCTCCAAAATAGCCCAGGGCTCTGAGGGAACAGCCGGGCCTTGCTGTCCCTGTCCAGCACACCTAGAGCTTCTCCCCACACCTGCTCATAGCCCAGGACTCTGTTTGAGGCTAKCCACCCATCCCTTCCCCCAGCAATATTTCAGGGAAGTTGGTCTTGGTTACCAGTCCCATCTCCTCGTGACAACAGCTGGCCTCAGACCCTGGATCATCACTTGCTGTGCATGGGGACATCAATGCCCCAGCCAGTTCTGCCTACTGATAGTTTCATTTTTAAGGTGTGGTATTAACAACTGGAATTAGCTCAGTGGGTGAGAGCATGGTGCTAGTAGTGCCATGGTTGCTGGTTGAACTTTTTTTTTTTTTTCCCAATGACTAATTAGCCTGGTATTATATGAGACTAAAATTAAGCAAGTATTTTCCTATGATATTCTTATAACTATTGTCAGACCATATACAATGGAAAGGAAAAAGCTCTAAGTAATAAAGTTTTGTAAAATATAGGTTCTCTTTCAGAATTTTGGGTAATTTTCTGAATAAATGATTGAATCATTGAAATATCCTGTTGGTTTTGTTGCATTGATTTTTTTAACCATGAATGTCTCAGACAATCAACACTAGCACCTACAGTGTATCAATACACACTTACTCATTCCCATTTGAGAAACAAAATAGAAAATATTTTTCAACATTGTCATGTATCTAACTTGTCAAATRTACAATTTTTTTTCAAATTTACCTGAATTAATATTTGCATATGTAGAGAGTAGAGGATCTAATCCAAACCTCACCAGCATTGTTTAGTCACGGACTATCAATAGTTTTGAAGGTTTTTTTTCCAAAATTAGAATGCACTTGCAGGAAACTGTTTTTCAGTCTCCATGAGACATTATCAAGGGGACAAAAATGTTTTTGTAAAAATGAGTAAAGTGCAAAGTTTATGGCCACATATCTRAAATCTGTTCTCTAATAGTCATAAATTAACAAAGTTTATTAGCTGATCAAAATGCATTTTACTTTTATGTATTTTTTTAAGCTAACAGATCTTTTATCACCTTAACTAGAAGGCTAGTGACTGATTTTCTTAATGTTTGATATTATTAGCTTGAAACATCATTGATTGAATTGAAAATTATTTGGCTAAAAACTGTTTAGAAACGCATAAATAGCACTTTATAATACCAAGAGAAATGCAAGCATTTATTAATCCAGAAGATAATGCTGAGTATTACTGATTGCTGCTGTCAGAGGACAATCAACCTAATGGAACATTCTTGTTGAAATAACAAATTGTTATATGACTGAAATGTTTACAAAGAGTGGTTAAATTCTTACTGCTGAATCATAGTGCAGATATCACTACTAAATCATGAAAAACCACCAGTAAAAAGCTGCCATTCAGATCTGTCAAGTAAATAGATTGAATGTTACTTCTAAAAGTTACTCCTTTCAAGACTTTTGAAGCTGCATTTTAAGGGAAGATTTCTCACTCCTAATTAGCGCATAGAAAACCAGAAACATTGATCAACCCATTCAGTGCCTGATGAATTATCAACTCATTGACATTACAACAGCAAAAAATTACACTCMCATTTTCCATGGGGAGTACTCGCAGTGTTCAGTCTGCAACAGCCAGTTTCCTCAGCAGCTACCCCTAGATCCCATCTGCCCAGTCAGTGGTGCCAGGGCCATGAGACTGCAACTCCACTCCAGCTGTTCTTGTCACACATTTGCAAACAGGAACAATATTTCCAGGAGCTGCTCCAGACTTACAGTGTCCCCAGAAGCAGAGACTCAGGCTCACACTTCTGAGGTAGCAGCCCTGCCCTGTGGTCTCTGCTGTATCTGACTTGCAGAGCCTTTTTCTCCACCCCATTTCCCTCCAGACTTCTAGTCTCCCTTATAGCTGGAAGTCAYTCTTGTGCCAGCTTCTACTGCTTGAAATATGTTTATGAATTACACATGTGCATACATGCAGAAAATGAAGGTAACCCAAGGAAAAAATCGCACACCCCAGAGTCTCCTGGTATCGGCACCCATCTCACACTCAACACTGCAGCAGATGGGTGCTCATCCCTCTCACGTAGGCATGGCAAATGGGAAGCTCTTRCTCATTAAACCCTCCTGTTGGAGTTTATTTAGAAGAGCAAAGAGAAGTTGCACTGGCTGGTGCAGACATGGCTGGGCACAAGGACTCACTGSCCCCTGCTTGCATCTCACCAGCCTCTTTATCCTCTTTCTTGTGTCTTTCCACTCTTTATCCCTCCTTTTACTGCATTTGCTTCTATACTATCTCAGGAAACATCCCATTAGCTTTTCACAGTCACAAAATACTTTTTCCCAGCCTCACCTACCATGCCCTGTACCTTGTTAGGCAATAATCTACTTCTCCAAGTAGATTTCACAGTTGGGCACAGGGCTGGTTGCTCCCTCTTTGACAACTGCAGGAGTGGCCAAGTCAGGGTGGTCTGTTTGCAGAACTCAGGTTATTGGAGCTCTTCTTCTGTCTTGTCTTTTTCATACTTTTGTGGTGAATAGGCTTTAAGTATACAACCTAAGAGCAGCCTAAATAATGCGGTTTTTGAATCACAGGTCTAGTCTTCAGCACCTCAAAATTGCTTAAATCAATTTTTCTTGTCACAGCAGCTGTCTGGTGRTTTGGGCATCAGCATGGGGGATGGGGTGTTTTCCCAGTCTTGCTGAGGAGTGTCCAGATGGATAGACCCTGGAGTTGCTGTAAAACACCAATTTCAGTCTGACTGCATGCTATCTGCCTACCACTTCCTAGCAAAGACCACAGACYGCTCAGTSAACCAGAACAGGGTCTGCCTAATCTAAGTACTTCATGTCAGCTAAATTGTCAGTGCTGTGGAGAGCAGACCTTTACAGCAAGTGTCCAGGTTTCCTGTTGGACARAATGGAACAGGGAGACACCCTTGATAGCATCAAGGGCAGGCTTTTCTGCCTGAGGTAGTTTCTAGCCTCTGAATGTAGTTTAGTATTCTACTACACACAGTGAAGGTAGTAAGAGTTTGTAGACTACTTCTTCATTGAAATAATTTTTATTAATAAATACTCTTCTACYTCAAGAGAAAAACTGTGCATTTCCTACCTTTTGTAGACCTCGATCAAATCTCTTTTCTTTGTGCCTGGGTTTGTTTGTTTTTTAACATAGGGTTTTTTTGTTAAACTTTTCAYTTATTTTTATAAACACTTTTTTGTTGTACATAATTTACTATGTTCTTAAAGTTTGGAGAAATATGACTTCTCTGCATAAATACATTTGCTAAAATAACATAGTTGTTTCAAGCACTGTAGTGGCCTAGTGGTCATTAAATCAAAAGAAATGAAATTATAAAATAAAAGCAGTACAGGGTATTAAATTTTAAACTTAAAGTGCCAGTAATGAGTGTTTGCAGAAAGGCCTGGAATGTATGTYAGAAAGTAATTGCAGGTCTTAAAATGCACAGTATAAATAATGATGAAAAAGAGTTTGAATATGTAAGAACACTTCTACCATATAATGGRAAAAAAAGGGTATTTGCAGTATTTACACCATGCTATTTCTGACTGCAAAGTAAATTCTGTGTGATGATATTTCAAAATATCTGCTGGGGTTTTGATCAGTCAAGAAATTTGATATGATATTGTATAAGTGTGAACATGGGTCTAGGCCCACAGTGGGGGCCCATCACTATCCCTTTGTGTGATTATACTCAGAAAAGTCAGCTTACCACAGATGTCAGAGAGCAGAACAGGAACAATAAGCTCCTGTTTTCTTCTAAGAAAAAACAGCAAATAAAGAAAAAACAGCAAATAATATTTTCTGTAATATAATGGGAAAACATTTCAAGTGTAGCATACAGCTAATAAAATAACAAAAAGAAATTAGAGAAAAACGTCCTATTCTGTTTTCCTTATTCAAATGTGTGAATTACCTCTAGGACATGAAAAATACCCTCTTTGAAATAAGTGGAAGAAGAACGAAGAAATAAAAAAGAAATATGAAAGCACAAGTTTTGTGGTCAGTAACAGAACTGCAAATGTGCTAGCCTTCACTGAAATCAAATGTGCTATAAAGGATTTATATAAATGGGATAAGGACAAAATGGGCATGAGAACTTTGCAAAATCAGTAAGTTTTACTTTTAACTTAAACAGGTTTCCACGTGGTTTAAACCTCATGGAAAATTGAACAGTTTATCCATTAGGTTCAATCTGGGAGTTAGATAATAGTAATTTTCATTTTCAAAATACTAAAACTCCACCATAAATAATTAAAAAATCCTTATATTTCCTTTTCCTTCTTCCCAATTTTTCCTGCTATTTGCCCCTTCTTTTTTACATATTCTAAATGCGATATAGACCTACTTTAATAGAATGCCAAGGCTTCSTGATTTGATGTACTAGTTATGTCACAGCCAGCCTGGTCAAGCTGTGTTAAAGAACACAGACAAGTGATCCACATTAGATTTCAACAACAGAGTGAAGATAAATAACTTGGTACATTTGAGAAGGAAGGTCCTGTGGGATGTGAACATGAAATGCACTGATGATGAGCATAGCTATGGCCTGTGGTCAATATWAAAAAATGATGAAAAATAAATCTTCATACTGGCTTTCTAAAGGACACTTGAGATAGACTGTGTGATATCCCACCAACTGAAAATGAAGAATTCTCTGGAAAGTGAGCTGTCTAAAGYTATTCTTTTCAGGCAAGACCAAAAATCATGATGCTATACCCTCCCATAAGTGAATAATAAATCAAGCATAATTATATAATCTATATAACTCGGGTAAAATCCATTATTATTCTTGCATGAGATGCTGATATAGCAAATTCTGCCACAGATGTCATGTGCTGAAATACAGGTTCTTTATTACAATAGAGAATGTTCTTGTTTAGTACTATCTTTATACCTGTGTCTGTTGCAAATTGCTGACTGAAAATAGGAAAATAAAGACCAAATTTGCTTTTCTAATAGAATTTCAACACAGTTTTTGTTTTGTTGCTGTGCTCTGTTGTGGTGTTTTTTAAAAAAATGTGGCATTAAGGACCTTGAAAGGAAATGCTATTCAACATGAATTATGATTGTGTGTATAAAACTCCACTATGCAGAATGACTTTCAAGATGTCAAAGATCTTGGAAATATTTTTTTAAGAAATTAATACTCCTGATTTCTATCCATTAATCATGGACAGCCTCCTGCAGTGGCTAAATTATGCCCCCTTAATTAATAGAAGAAGTTTTGGTTTATAATAGTCTAATTCATTATAGACTACAAGCAGCACTGCTCAGTAAGATCTTGTACTTACATTACCATTAATTTATTGTCAAAATAGAGAATTTAAAATAATTTCTTGCTTAAGAAAAACAAAAAAGGCTGAGGAGRACTAGAGAAAAAATAGAGGAATAACCTCTCTTTCTTACAGGGGACCAAATAACTTGAATGCAGCTCTGTGCAACAAATAATTCAATTATGGTTTTCCCTTAAGTCAATTTTTAATTGAGTCCATACAACTGTATATCTACAGTATATCTTGCACAGTATCTCAGAAAATATAGTTTCATATTATAATTTTTATATTTCATAGACATGTATGTTTTAGGCTTTTACTTCCATACCATCATTAAAGTCTTTTTTTTTCTATTCTGTCAATTCCTTTTTCTTTCTTTGATTATTYATTTTTAAAACAAATTTATTGTTTTTTGAACTGTGTCACCTGGAAAAACCTGTCAGATAAACCAACAGYTATTTCTTTTTCTGATATATCCAAGATTCTGCAAATGGAAAGTATTGGCACAGCTTCCAGAACAGTTATTGTAGGTCATGGTTCACAAACAGTGTGGATTAGATTTGGGTTCTAAAGAAATGTTTTCAAAGTTCTTTAGAAGAGATGAACCTCACAGTGATCTGTAGTATTTGACTGATTGCTTTCATTATAGATACATATGATATTATATCTATGAAACTGTACCAAAATTTTTCYCACTCCTAACTTCATTATTTTGTATTCCTGGTTTATTTCATATGTGCATAATTCTTGACCAAAGTATTTCTTTTCTGTTTTCTAAAACACTCAGTAGAAAAAAAAGTAAAACAGAACCGACCTTAACCTGGGGGAAAGTATACAGGAAAGTTCTCAAAACCAGAAATCTTATCTGTTACATATTTTTCTAAACTCTTTGGCAAAATACAATAATAGTAGAAAAATTGTCACTCTTGTGACTTTTATCACTCAAAGAGAGAGACATATCATCATTCATCATGGGAGAAAGATGAAATTTAACCTTCTTTCCAATCAGGTGTGCTTTTACTTCTTTATTTCTAGTCTTGTATTTGCCTTTTGGTCATGAGGCTTCTCTCTGTAAGTTTTCCGAGATAAAGAATAATGCCTTGAAATCATAACTCTAATTTGTGTTTGCTTAAGCTCATCTAGGCTAGAATCATCCTTCCAGAGCTAGATTCTGAACACTTGATATGCCCTGTATAAATAAAATTTCCGCATCCCAGTGTTGGCTATGTGGAGACCAACATCTGAAATTTCAGTTTTCCATGCTATCAGCTCCATAGTCTGACTTTCATCCTAAGCCACTATTAATTTGCAGCATGTTTGTCTAAAATTTGGCAGTAAACTGCTGCACCAGGTTCAACAGCTTACMGAATATTTGCAGTTAGTTGATATTCAAATTACTGTCTCTGGCAGATTAATAAYTGCAGTTAAGCATGACAGTATTACTTCTGTAATCTGCAACTGATATACTGTATTAAAAAAATGGTATTTTCTTTAATCAGTGGAACTGTCCAGATAGTAAGACTGTTAGTTCACTTTTCAAACATGCATTCTTCTGTATCTTAGCTAATCCAGAGACACAGTTTAAGATACAAAATTTACTTCTTAATATCGGTAATGTGACCAAAAAAACCTTTGAATATGTAAGTACTTAAGGACATGCAGCAATGAGATAATAGACCTAATTCTATAACCATTCTAAATCAAATAACTCCATGTTATTATAGAAATCATTACAAAAGAGTTTAGAAAAGCTGTTTTGAATGTCTTGGTCAGAACATGTTGAAACTTACATTTTTTTTCCTGATCCTTTCCATTTGAAATACACTTCTATGTTTACAAGGAACTGCACAGTAGTATTGCTTGTATCAATATCTGAGATTCAGCTGAGGGAATGGTATTGCAAGACAGTTTCTTTAACTGGCCTACAAAATTCTATTCCCTTTTTCCCYACAGTGCAAGCTGTCCCTGTTTTAMAAAGTTGGCTTTTTCTCTTTGGGGARATTTTGGAAGGATGACAATGCAAACAGTCAAAACTCAGGCTGATTTTGCTGCCAAAGTGTGAACAATAGACACACCCCACACCACCCTGAAATATCRGCAGCTATAAGGAGTGATGAAAGAATGAACTGGTACKCCAGCTAYAGTTCTTTCACCAGAGACCCAAGTGGCACAYAAAATGGAAGTCACTTCATTATTTTCTTCTGCAGGTAATGACAGACCATGTCCTAAGAAGGACAATGGTATATAGTAGTCCAGATSTAYGGGAATGCTGTCTTTTCAATAATTTTCTCTGTGTATGTTGGGATAAAGATCAACAGATAGCTTATTGAAGGCTAAGAGTTCAAATTTTGACAACGTCATGGAAGTGACTCTAATGAAGGGACTCTTCAGCTCAGGGAAAAGAWAAGCTATCAAACTTAAATCACAAGAGAAATGTTTAAATTTTATTTTAAAAAATATTTAACAGATTTTATTATTATTTATAATTATTTAAATTATTTAGGATCACAACTCAAAATAAAGGAAAAAAGATCTTTATATGAATAATTTGGAATTTTGTATTACAAAATACAAGGTACCATACGCCTTTCCAAAAAGAACCTAAAGCCTAAAGCATCTCACAAGCAAACAAAATTAAAGTTAGATGGGAAACTGAAGTTCTGAATTTTGCTTGTTTGCGCACATTTTTTTTTTTCCTGTATGAAAAGAATTTATATATAGAACCATTGGTGGGTTTTTTGCATTTAGGGTCACATCAAGGGAAATTTACTTCCTACTGTTATGATATGATATTGCAATGTATAAACTCCTTGGTCAAATTTAACCATAGGAAAGAAGGACAGCCATTATATGTTTAATAAAGTAMAAAATCTATCTCAATTATTATTTTATGATTTAGTATTTGTAACAATTGGAATCTTTGTTAATCACATCCAGTTTGAAAATTGTTCTTCAAAGCAAGAGTTGTAAGATAAATAAGACTTCATTGAAATTGTCTTTAAAATACTTCAATGGTTAATTTTAATCATCAAAGTGAACAATTCTGGTTTAAAATTGCTAAGAAGTCAACATTCTTTACTTGGGAAGGATAGGTAAGAGAAATGTGACTGCATAACTGTTTCAGGAAAATGAAATACTAAGTTTAAGGTCTCATAAGAATTAATGTATTTTAATTATATAGTTGAAATTTATGAAAAAAAATTGAAAACTAGGCCATGATAGGTTAGAAAAATCAGGAGTTTTAGATAACATGCAAAGAGATTTTAATCTATTTTTTCTATCCTAATTTTAAATTGTTATGGAAAAATATTCAGTAAGTTATTTTAAGTGACTATCTGGATTTCTAGTATTCCTATCACTGTATTAGGCTAAATCCGTTGGGAAAAGTATGTTGCTGGAGTCATGAGAGAGACTGACWGTGCAAGCTATTATCCTCTATATCCTACTACACCCAGAAAATTGCTCTATATGATCTACCTTGTTCTATAGGGTCTTTAGAGGTTGGTGGATGAAATTTCCAGAGCACACTTATTAGATCTGCAATCATTTCTGCTAATGTGTTTATCCAAAGGTGTTAGGYGAAAATGAGATCTGGTTTGTAAAGTGTGCAGCTGAAATTACAGGCTTTTAATAACATATTGCAACARACCAAAATCTATAATACAGTTCATATTTTCTTTTGATATTTGACAGAATTTTATACATACATATATATGTTCCCATATATATATATTTTTTTTATATACACTTTAATTTTTATTAAAACCAGTATGGTCAGAATTCTGACATGCAAAAAGGAAGGAAAAAATTCCTTTACAAAGACCTTTATGATTTCAATTTCTTTTACTTTTCCCTTAATTAAAACTATACTTTTATCTCAACCCACGGATATTAGGTTGTTTGGAGTTTTTTTAAATTCTCCTCTCAATTTTTTTTTTGTTTGTTTTTTGTTTTGTGGGGTGGAGTAAGTAAGCATTTGTGTGGTATTTAGTTGCCAGCTGGGGTTAAACCACGAGAAATTCTTGTAGTTTGAAGACTCAATCTTCTGCAGAGAATCCCTATAATCAAATATTTCTCAACATTCTTCCCTGTATTGAAAGCTATTCTCAGARACAGGATGAGCACTTGAGGGGAATGGTAGAGGCTGCCTTGACTAAATGAAGTTTGAAGTGGAAGCAGGTGTAAAAGGAAGGAATTTTAGTGAAAGCTTCCACTTGGATAGATTTTTTAACCACTGAKTGTTGTTAATCTTGAAGACCTGTGGAGTACTTAACCTCTAAACCAGGCCTACTGTATTATGAGAACTTGCCTTGTATTTACCTTGTTGACTTTGGAAATATTCACTTGACATACTTGTGGCTATGAAGRATGCTGTACCCCTTAAGCTCTCTTTTTCAGCTGGAGACAAAGTATTTTTTTCATTTTCAGTATATTTTATACTCATCATGTCTGGGTATGCTGTAAATATGATTCAAAACTGATGGTCTCATAATCTTTATTCAATTCTCACTGGGGGAAAAAATGTTTAGGCAGTATGGAGGCATCCCAAAACTTCAAATGAAATAGTTTATATTCCACTTATTTTAAAATTTTTGAATTCTCAAGTCCCCTAGAATTTTGTTCCCTCTACTTTTAAGCTCATAAACTAGAACTTGTTGTTGGTCCTAYTAGTGTAAATTATTTTATTGGTCTTTAATTTAAATTTCATTGTATAGCACAATAATGATTTGTTCCTAGAATTTGAAGGCCATTATTACTGCTATTTTGCTCTTCCATGTGAAACAGAGATATATTTCAGCAGGCTGGTTTCTCCATGTCTCAATTGATCTATCAGATCTTAAAATTCTTTCCATGTGCTTTCCCTTTATCAAAAGATTTATGTTTTATCTACAGTAATTCTTTTTGCAGAAATAGATCTACTTGTTCTGTCTTCCTCCAGAAATAGCTCATAGGTTTGGGATAAAAACCTCTCCTGGAAAGGGAAAAGTGTGATTTTAAAGTCCCTTCATTCTGAGAGCACCCTGGTTACAATATCCTGAGGAATTAGATGTTTGCTGTCACTGGTAATCATCAGTTTTTATAGCCAGGTATCTAATATTTATTATATATATATATTTAAGGATCTGATAATGGGCTTTATGCTACATTTTTTCACAATGTATGTGTTCTTTAGATATAGGCTCAAAAGAAGATAATGCTGAAAAAATAGTTTGGAAAATATACTTTAAGTAAACTACTTTGTTTTAATTTGTAAATATAATCAGAACACTTTTAAGCAAGAGCAAAAAGTGCATTAAAAATGTTTTCTTCCTCGTTTTTCCAATGTTAACAGGTATATAGATCAAGAAAAATATTTTTTCAAGCAGTGTTCTTAACTAATTTACATATGATACATTAAAAATTTTATTCTGTGTTCTATTTAATATGAATAATTTTTAAAACTTTTTAAAGAGTATTTGTTACCATGGATGGAGATGAAAAGGAGCATGGGATAAAGTGAGAAGCATTTTCATTTCTAAAGGTATTTGCGAAAGTTTTTAAGGAAGCTGATGTAAATTATCGCACTACAACTGGAAATTCATTTCCGTCCCCAGACTGAATTTTTCTTATTTTTATTTTTGAAGTGAAGAATTTTATATGCTTATACTGAAGATTTATGGAGTTTTTACTGTTAGTAATATCAGTATCCTGCTAATAGTTGCGCATTAAAAATTAAATTTAAGGATACATACTTACAGATGTAGAGATTGGTAGCAGATTAGCTTTTGCACAATTTACAAGGATGAAAATAGTCTAGTTCAATTTGTACTGGACCAACTTTGTTAAGTGGGCTATGGCTTGAGGGACAAGCAATATTATTATAGTTAAAGAGTACACAAACTTGTCTCTTGTTTTTAAAGATACATTCTATTTACCTGACAGTAAGGTTCTTTCTAAGGGAGGAACTAATAATTGACTAAAGATGAATCCTTTTGCCTGACCGAAGTTACAGAAAGATACAGCTATTGAGTTCTAACTTCCATTTGACTGGCTTTATACAATATTAATTATATATAATATTATTATAAGGTATTTTAAAACTTAATTAAGATGATCAATGATCATTAGTTAGTGTTGGGGTTCCTTTTTATCAGAGCTGCATGATCACTGAAGATAAATGCATGCAGTATTTTCAGTAGTGTTATAAGACATATAGGTCAGATCCATATCAGACAAACAGATAACTCTTATCTTTCCCTGCTTCTAAAAACAGAGGATGTTTTCTCCATCTAATGGTTCAAACTTAAAGAAAAATCTTGTTGAACATCTGAAACAAACAAGCTTTTTCTTTGATACAGGACAGCTGTAGCATACAGTTTGATGTCACAAAATGAAACACCACAAGAAGATTTAAACAACAAAAGAATATTTGTTATATTTATATTTAAATATTTTCAGTTGGTTTTTTTTTTAATGCATTATTTATTGCTATAACCCATTATCTTATAAGAAAACTCCAGGCTCACTAGAAGTCACTTTGTCAAAATCTAACTGGATACTATTTCCCTTCTTGCAAATTAAAAAAGATATCCTAACAACCTTTCTTGTTGAGGAGTGTGAACAGCAAATGAATACCCACAAGAAATGCTCTAAGGAACACCAGAGTATGGGAATGGTAGGAAAATAATGTACCAAGAAAAAACTTCAGGTAAGAAAATTTTTCATATGTAACTGAGCTATACAATTKTAGAGTAAGCTTGGCTAGACTGGTTACTTTACATATTGAGAGTAGGACCTAAATTACAGAATAGAAGACTGTGTGAGATTGAAAGGGACAACTGGTGGAAACATCTGGTTTAATAGGATGATGTCCAGATCCTTCTTCAACATCTCTAGTGAGGTTACAACCTGTCTGAGTAACTTGTTCTAGTGCGTGGTGCACTTTAAGGAAGTTATTCTTTAGGTGAAACTTTCTGTGCATCAATCTCTGCCCATTGCCTCTTGTTCTACTGATTGGCACCACCATTACTTGGCAAAAGTCTGTTTTCTTCAGTTTTTTGGTTCTAATTAGTAGCCCAACTTCTGTTTAAACAGCTATCACAAATTAATTTATCAAATAGCCTATGAAAGTGGATTCCCTCTAGAATTGCTCTTTGCACTCTTCCACTGCCAACCTTCCCCAAACCCCTTTTATGTAAGTTTCCGTGCTGAAGTTTCTTGCCTGAAGAACTCATCTTCTTTACTCTTTCCTTTTGTGCTTTACAGCTCCATTCCCTCTTCTCTTTTTTTTGTTTATGTATTTACTGCTTCATCTCAAAAACCCAAGAATTACGCTGCTTATTGTATTTTCAAACTACTTTGCTAAACGAGATCACTTCAAGCATTTAAACACTTTCCTCTGTATGCTCAAGGAACTGCTAGATTTAACAGCTTGTGGTTGTACAGCCAACAACATGACATACCAACAGATGCACAAAACCTTAATTGCTGCATATATCTAACTTGGCTAAAGGAGCAACACATATCCTTCAGTTACAAGAGATTTTTTTTCTACTTTTAGAGTGAACATATTTTATAAACACAAATTAGCAACTGCATAAAATATATTTATTACCAAGATTTATAAAATATTACCTTCTGAGGTCCTGAGTGATATACTTCAATTGTGTTATAATATTTTTTCTGTTACAATTTACCCCCTTCCTCCATCCTATTGATTTGATTAAGTTTCTAGCAAAGTGCACTGAGGAAACAATCCTTCCTTTAGATTAAAATTAGTTATGACTTAATGATGAAACACTCAAATATTTTGGAGAGATCAGCTTCCAAAATCTTGGAATTAAATACAATCTTTCATGGTATTCAGATATTTCTCTGAAATTAATCATGTCCTTAAAGCTAGAAATTATTCTTGATCAGTTCTATTGACCCTATTTATTGATTTTTATTGGGTTTTCTTTTTTTGATTTATTGGTTTGCATAGAGAATTAGAATCTCAGAACAAAAAGACTGATGATTAAGTGCGAATGTCAAGGTTAAGATGCAAATTTTTTTTCCACTGCACTTGAATAAATTTTCGTTGACAACTGCTATTTCAAGCTGCCTGTAATGTACCAGAGAATATCGCCATGTCGTGTTTTCTGCAGCATATAGTAGAAATTTACTCTGGCTTTCATATGGAGAGGGAAGCTTTCCTAACATATCCTACCTATGAGGATCTCATGACCACATGATGTACACTCTATGTAAACAATCATCTAAAAGCATTTGAATTTTGAGAAATTGTTGAAAAATTAAAAAAAAAAAAAAGCAGTTTTGCCACTCATTTAATGGTATTGGATTTGAGTGACAAGGGTTTGCCAGTGGAGGACCTTCAAGAGGTGGCTCCTGTGTGGCGTCTTGCTCTGTGTCTGACAGAGCTAACCCCAGCTGGCTCTCAGATGAACTCTCCACAAGGCCAAGCCCATCAGCCATGGTGGGAGTAGCTCTGGTTTAATGTATTTTTGAAAGTGATAAAAATGCTGCACAACAGAAACAGGGAGAGAGGAAACAGATTATGTGAGAAGAACAGCCCAGCCTACCACGAGGCCAGCAAAGAAGGAGGGGGAAGAGGTGCTCCAGGCACCAGAGCAGAGGTCCCCTTGCAGCCCAAGGYGCAGACAGCCCAGGGCGAGGCTCCTGTGCYCCTGCAGCCCACGGAGGTCCTCAGAGGARCAKAGATCTGTTGCAGCCCGTGTAGGACTCCATGCTGGAGCTGGTGCACACCCAAAGGAGGCTGGAACCCCATGGGAAGCCCACCCTGTGATAAGAAATGCCTAAAATCTAAAACATGCATCACTAGAATCCTTAGGGAATTAGGATGCAACTTCATAGGAAAAATTCTGGGTCCTAAAACCAAAGTTCTAATTGTATATCCTCAAATTCCAAAGGTGTAAATGGCAATGCCTAAGCATGTAAATAGGGTGGCAAACTGACAACTTCTGTGGCTCCTGGAAAAAGTAGTAATCCTGCAATATTTTTTTTATGAAGTAGAGCACAGCTAATATTGTTAAGAGACAGTAACAATATGCTTCATGTGGCATGGGAGAAGAGTATATGTTACACAAGAGTAGATTGCAGATCTTCCATCACTATTTACTTGCTCCACCATCCTGAAATAACAACCTTTACCTTTGTTCTTCAGCCATTTGGGAGCAGTGCTCTGTCTGAACTAAAATTCAGTGCCAAAGACAGCAGATTAGCTATTATTAGTTGAGCAAAAAGATTTTGCTCACATATAGCATTGCAGTGCTTTTTGTATGAGGAAAGACAAATTAAATTATAATAGAGTACAACTGCTAAGGGTGAATTTCCTTGCATGTTAGTTTCTGAAATGCAAATTTTGGTTATAATTGACAACAGCAAAGTTACTCAACTATTGTTCTCTGTTTAATATAGATTCAGGTTGTACCTTTTTTTTTTGTTTGTTTTTTTAAACTTGCCTGAAAAGATACTGCCTCATTCTTTGTTACATATGCTGCATGAATTCCTGGCACTAAATTAATGAGTCATTTGTAATTTCAGCTAGAGACAAGAGACTACAAAGTCAAGTGCAATCCTGTGAAGACAAATCTCTGGCAACACTTTGAAGTCCTGTCTTTCTGGAATCCTTGAATAAGTATTAGTGATTAAGAAGTTGGTCATGGCATTCATTTATTACAAAACCCATATGCACACATTTAATTTGCACTCAAACATGTCAAATTGTGCTTTAATGTTTCAATTTTCCAATTTGTTTCTTATCAAAGTATAAACTGCACAAATTTGTACTGAGATTAATGTTGAAAATAGAAATTTTATAGGATTTTTCTCCTTAATTTCTATTGCTGATTTACCTAGATATTTTGTATGTATAATATAGAATTTTGGTATCAGGACAAATTTTATTCACATGCATATAAAATTCTTTTAAAAAGCACACACAAACCACTTTATAATTTCTGACAAATTTCTTTACTTTGGAATTCAACATGTATATCATACAAATATTTTTAAAATAGATAAAGATTTAAATAAAAATAATAGTTTTCTTATACAGTTCCTGAATCAAAAAGATAAGGATAAAACTTTCTAGGGAAATATCTAGAGATATTTCTCTATTCACTATCTCTCTTCTCCTCCCACCATATTCCCTGGCTCCTTCTTGTCCTTAAATATTTTAGGTGTTTGATTATTATTCTCTTGAGAGTTCTGCAGTTTTGTCTTTTGTCAATGAGTTGCTGTAATCAATATGCTTTAAAAAATTCCCCTTCATTCATTTTCTCTGTCTATTGGCTATTGCTTATCAACAAAGCTAAGAAAATTCTCCTTTCAAACAGTCATTATGGATTTAGGGCTTCTCTGGGCAGCTGCCTTCAGATCATTTCCAACTACTTCACTGTGGAGGTGTTCATAGGAGGCTGCAGTGTGAATCTACTCTGATGTGGCCTCTCCATGGGTTAAAAGGGAACAGTGTCATCACCACAGTCTTCTCAACAGGCTGCACACCAATCTCTGTTCTGGCACCTGGAACAATTCCTCCCCTCTTTCTTCCCTGATGCCGTCTTCTTTAAGTCTGTTTCCCTCACATTTTTTCTGACACCTCTCTCCTAGTTGCCACTCAGCACTATTTAACCTTTCTTAAATAACTTTTTCACAGGGGGGACTACAAGCATCATTTGGCTTTGGTCCAATAGACCTGGTCCATCTTGGACTCAGCTGAAATTTGCTCTAACAAGAATGTTTCTGGTCTCAATAGCCTCAATAGTTTCTGGTCTTATTTCACAGAAGCCATTGYTGCAGACACACCACTACCAAAAGTTTGATAGGTAAACCCAAGCCCAACAGAGTTTTGGTACTGCCGTTTTACAGGTCTAGAACGTTATAACAATGCTTTTTTYCATCCTTTTCGTAATGTAACATTTTAATTGCCTATTAATAAATTAAATAATTACACTCCACTACACCTTAGCCTGAACTAGTTAACTTTTTTATTGTCTTCTTTGTTATTATTAATTGTTATTGGATTGGGGACTGGGGTTTATTATCGTGATATCTACTGATGTTCCAAGTTCAACACATTTTCACATTAGCAAACCACAAATTTTATACAGAATTTCTTGACTTCTRCTTTCCTCCAAACTTGACTAAAATGAACGACAATATAACTTTTCAATAACTTTTTCTCTTGGTAACAAGTTTTCAGCCATTTACTACAAATATGTCACGTATCTGGATCTTCATTTTTTCTGTCAAAGTGCTCATCATTTTTGCCTCCCATCCATGGTTGCTAATACATACACAAAGACTGCCTACTAGCAGAATACACACAGCACACAGTATAACTCTGGCTGACATGAAAGTTATATGGGCTTCAGCAAGGTATGATGCAAAGCATTAAGTTGCTCTGCCTGTACAAGGCACCTTACACACTTTTGGTGTAACAACATCAGTCYAAGCAGAAGTTCAACCGCCATGAGTCCTGAACTCTACCCTTCAACAGTGCTGCAGAGCAGCCAGCTGCCTCCAGCTCTATTGACATGGACACTTGCTGATCTGCTTTAGCAGTGCCTGAAATAAATATTTTTTTTCTTTTCCTTTTAAAGACTTCTACCTTTTCTTCTTCTTGCTTTTCCTTTTGAATACCTAGTCTACTAATGATCACATCTCAATGGGTTCTCTCACAGAGTCATAGAATCATTAAGGGTAGAAAAGACCTCCAAGATCATTGAGTACAATCTTTGACCACCATGTCCACAAAACCATAGCACTAAGTGCCATACCCGCTTGTTTCTTGAATACTTCCAGGGACATTGTCTTACTTTCTAGACCCCTCACCAGCTTCTTTGCCCTTCTCTAGACATGCTCCAGCACCTCAATGTCTTTCCCGTAGTGAGGAACCCAAAATTGGACAAAGGATTTGAGGTGTGGCCTCAGAAGTGCCAAGTGCAAGGGGACAATTACTCCCCTGGCCCTACAGGCCACACTACTTTTGATACAGGCCAGGATTCCATTGGCCTTCTTGCCCACTTGCACACACACTGGCTCATGTCCAGTCAGCTATCAAACAGCATCCACAGGCCTTTATCACTGAGCAACTTTTCAATAATTCTTCCCTAGCCCGGAACATTGTATGGGCTTGTTTTTATCAAAGGATGGGACCCAACATTAGCCTTGCTGAACCTCATACCACTGGTCTGGGCCCATCTATTCAACCTATCCAATTATCTTTGCAAAGCCTTCCCACTTTCCAACAAATCAACACTCTCACTTTCATCTGTGAAAGGACAGAGGGTGCAAGTTGATCCCCTTGTACAGGTCATTGATACAAATATTAGACAGGTCTCTTTCCAATTTTAAGTCTTTTAACTTGCTKCAGCTCTTCTGATGCCCATTTCTTATAACTCTGCAATTTTATCAGCTGTCTGAGCCAAGGTTGCAGAGATKTGTGTGTCAGATTTTTAGCCTTGGGCCCACTGTATGCAGGCAACTGAATGCTTGTGGCAGGCAGGGAAGGCAGTCAAAAGGTTTCAGACTTGTACTAGTACATCTTATTCTAGCATCCAAGCTAGTTCTTGGGGAGCTAGACAAGCCTAACCCACTCCCAGTGCTGGTAGAAGGTTATCCCATTTTTCTTCAAGACTGTAATGTGTTGACCCTGGCTGGATGCCTCATCAAAGCCTCTCTTTCACTCTCCTCTGCAACTGGACAGGGGAGAGAAAATATAAGGGTGGATTCATGAGTTGGGAAAAGGACACAGAGAGATCACTCACTAAACATCATCACACACAGACAAAACAGGTTTTGAATTAGAGATATTAATTGAATTTATAAATAGCACAGTCAGAGCAGGATAATGGGAAGTAAAACAAGGCCTTAAAAACACCTTACCCCCTACACCTCCTTCCTTCCCAGCTCTAACTCCCCCCCTCAGTGGCTCAGGGAGACAGGGAATGGGGGTTATGATTAGCTCATCACTTGTTGCTGCCACTGGTCAGTGAGAGGAATCCTTCCCCAGATCCAAAGTGGGATCCCTCCAACTGCAGACAGTTCTCCATTAACTTCTCCCATGTGAGTCCATCTCACAAGCAACAGTCCTACATAAACTGCTGCAATGTGAGTCACTTTTTCATAGGGAAGAGTCTTTCAAGGACAGGCTGCTCCAGCATGGCTCCTCAACAGTCACAAGATCTGCCAGCAAACCTGCTCCAGTGTGGGCTCCTCTCTCCACTGCAGGTCCCCACCAGGACCCTGCTCCARCATGGGCCTCCCATGGGATCACAGACTCCTCTCAGGCATCCACCTGCACTGGTGTGGGTCTCCTCYATGGGATACAAGTGGATCTCTTAACCTCTGTGTTTTCCCATTGGCTTCAGGAGCACAGCTTCCTCACCACTGGCTGCAAAACAGACTGCAGGGGAATCTCATCTCCAACACCTGGAGCACTTCCTTGCCCCCCCCACTTATCTAGCTGAAATTATATCTGACAATAACTATTTTTTTTTCCTCTTAAATATACTACCATATAATAATTGACCCAGCCTTGGTCAACAACATACTTGTCTTGGAGCTGGCTGGCACTGGCTYTGCTGGACAYAGAGRAAGCTTCTGGCAGCTTCTCACAGAAGCTACCCTTRTTGCTCCCCTGCTACCAAAACCTGGCCACACAAACCAAATACAAAAAATGTAGCAGGCAAGTAGAGAAATTGAGACAGAACTAAGAAAAAAAATTAAAATAGATATTTCTATTTGACATGTAAAATTAAGCTATTTGTATCTCTATGGTAACTAATTGCTACCCTCTATTTGATTGATGACAGGTTTACTGTCATAGATATTTTTTAGTTTTGCTTGTAACTAATTTTCTGAAACATAAGTATTGCATTCAGACCTCTAATCACTTATTATGAATTTGTAGAGATATAATTTGAAAACAAGCCTTCAAGAGTTTTCCCCTCATTTTAAATGCAGTTAACATAGCAGATCTGAAAAACTGTTTTTTCTGCATTTGTACTGTTGATTGCAGTAATAATAAAACTAATTGCCTATAATCCAGTAAAGTATAATTACACCTAGCTTGATTTAGACAAAGATGTAGATATTTCATAATTAGATCACATGAAGCATTGTATGAATAATTCATAAGAATATATGATTAATGAGATCATTTTGTAGACTTAGTTTAAACAAATATTCCAACTGAGTTATGGGCACACAGTGTGACATTCACATTATCTGACGTTACCTGTCTGATAAATAGTAATCTAAGTTAGAGTCTTAAGAGATTCTCCATCACTAGTGAATAGTAGCCAACAACACATGAGGCAAGGGAAAATACTGGTCATGTCTTGTTCAGCTTAAGATAGCATTAATCACCATATGAAAACATCTACACTGTAAAAGCATTCAGTCAATACCTGGCACCWGCATTAAATAACATTCTCCAGAACCTTTGGAATGTTGTCAAGAACTGGAAAAGTTCTTGACTGCTCTATATAAGAGATTTTAGATTCATCATTTATGTATTTGATAAATGCTTTCTATTACAATTAAAATTGAGTAAAGCATCATCCATTAGAAACTCAGTTTGAAGCTGATAACTGGTTTTAGTGATCATAACATAGGGTCAAATAAAGCATTTATTTTAAAATGGGTTTAAGCAAAGATGCTTTAAATGAGATATGTAATACATTTTGCTATAAAACTTGTAAAACTCAAATGTTTAATTACATTTTAATATGAAGTTTTCCTCTGTGTCTAAGGAAATAATGTGCTTTCTTGCTTCTGTTTAAGTTCTGAAGGAAAATAGTTGGAAGGTGTGAGAGTTTTTTCAAATTTTATTTTCTAAATAAAGTAAATGACACTAACGTTATTTTAAAGAAACTGATTTTAAAATTTTTGATCCCTTAATTGCATATTCWAAGGATGTTAGAAAGCTGGCAGAAGATATGTGAGTATGTTAAGTCTGTGGGAGCATAATAAACAACATTAGGTGCAGATAACTCATGAATAACATCTTATATAGGCAAATGAGTCAGCTGCAGTATTTTGCCTGGAAATTTTGCTTTTAAACATGTATGTCTATAATTTCTTTTCTCCATGGCTATAAAAATTAAATTCCTGTTCACCCCCACAATACATTTCTAATTSCTTTACTCTTTATTGAATCCTTTATTTTTATGCTTTACTTAATTAAAAAAAATAAATACATTAATGCAGTTGAAAGAAAAACAGGGTTTTTTTTTTTCAAATGTTGATGAAAACATCTGGGGGGTGTGATTTGTACTTCTTATAGGAAGAGAATACAAGGTTTTCTGTTTTGTTGTTAGCTATGGATGATCATAAATTCATTCATTTTAGAAAGTTTTCTTGTTTATTTTCCATGGATGTTCAGCTTTTTAGAAAGTYTGAGCAAAAGTAGGTCTGTAATATTCAAATGCAGGGAGAGTAAAGGAAATATTTTATTACCATTACTGAAGGAAGGAGAGGGAAGAAGCCATAACTTCTTTATAAGCAGGCTTAGAGCTGAAATGGAGGAGAGCTTTGAGATGGAATTCGACTTGGAAATAATTCTCATTTAAAAGAAGTACCTCGTTTTCAGACAAAATTGGTTTTGACTTAACCAAGGTAAAAGCTTTTGAATACTGAATACAGTAATAAGGTTTTAAGCCTTTCTTTCACCTACTCTTTTCCTTCCCTCAGTCAAATTTTCCTTCCATATGAACATTAAAGGTGTAAACTATTTTTACAGCAAACAGTGAAATATCATATATTGCCTCAGATTGGCAGTATCTCCTGTTTATTTCCTAGATATTAAATCACCAAAGCCATTTTTGATATTTCTGGTGCTTTATTTTTATATTGTTATAGCACTTACAATTTATGCTCTTTTCACTGTCTTCACTGTCATCGAGGAATAACTCTCCTTTATCCAAAATACCTCTTTAGTTCCAAAACCTGTTAATTCTGCATCACATGTGTCTAATTTGCAGGACTGTGAACATTCACARAATTGAAACCCATACCAGTATTATATGATCTCAATTGCAAGATCTTTTTTCTCAAGAGACTTTTATTTCTCTCACATAAYCCTAGATTGGCTTCCAATTATTCTTCTAAATCAATATAGTTATTGCAGCAAACTCTTGCAGCCTTGGTTAACTCTCAGTCATTAAGAGYAAAGCACTCCTATTAAGTGATTTAATAACTGATAACACTTGCTATACAAGTGGGAGATAGGTTAGATTCATATTACCATTTCAGAGGGCTGAAAAAGTGACCTTTCCTGTTCATTCTTTAGTCTATCAGGACTCCTCTGTGTGAATCATTTAGGACAAGACAGCATTTAGTGAGTTTCCCTCACATGAGAAACTTTAAACTAAAAGTGTGAACATCTTTCAAATCTGAGCACCCAAGTCATATTGACTGAACTTGTAATTTTCTTCTTAATCAGATTTACCATTTCTCATGAACTTTGAGAACTTTTACTTTCATTGATTAATTCATTTGAAGTCAACTAACATAACTTTTTGGGAATGCAGTATTGTAGCTGCTGCAGCYACTAAGTCATCCATCTTTTACACATTTTGTAGAGTATTTGGTCTTTTGCTTCTAAAAGTGCATTTCCCTTTAATAGACACAAATTTAGTTGATTTTAATTGATTTAGCATCCTATGTATAAAAAGTCAAGTGAAGACTTTCAAAGAGAAACTAAATTAAATGTGCAAAAATCACAGTAGACAAGTTATACTCAGAATTTTGGTCAATTTATAGAATTTTTTAAATTAAATTCAAAATAAAAATCAAACTGACTTTTTTTTTTTTTGAAAACTATTAAAATTGTAAAAAAATTTAGATATCAGATTATTTTTTTCAAAGGATCAAATGTCAATAAAGTCTGAACTTTAGAAGCTGAACTTCTATAGTCTTCCAGACAAGTAGGTGAGTTTGGATCACTTAAATATTTTCTAAGTTTCCCTTCTGTGGTGCTTGTTCAAGATGTTCTCATTCAACTGCAAGACATTTATGGCAGCTCATAACTTGTTAGAGAGCTTTTCTTTAAAAGGCATATGTGCAGGTAATTAAGAATAAACTGTAGTTGGATATTCCTCACATCATTAATTTATGACAGTAGACTAAAGATTTGGTTCCCTCAGTTCAGTACATAATACTGAGGCACAGAAAAGCAGGTCCTTTCCTTGTCTCAGTCATCAGGGTAAACAGGTCATGCTTCTCGTGGAAGCATAGGCCCTTTCCAGTTCACAAGGAATTCAAGGAGCAGCACAGAGAAACTAACAAATATTTGTCTACTTTTGCTCTGAAGCATTGAGATTCACACAAGTYTTGGCAATAATATTGATTACTTTTTAAAATTAGACTTACTTGACATAAGAGTCTATTGAATATTCTCTGGGCAAATAGAATTRCCATTGCAACTTCCCTCTCTACTTCCCTTGACACACATGCTTTTGGCTATTCTTTTTAACTACAACAATCTGTTAAGAACCAGATCTTCAAAAGCATGTTGGTGCTTAAYTCACTTTGTTGGGTAAGAGAGACACCTAAATGTGCCTGAGGAATCTGATCCAATGCTTTTTCCCCTTATTCCTACCTGCATTGCACACTGTTRTTCCAAAACCTTACCCTTGTCATGAAATTATAGACATAACAGATACAAAAAATAATAGTTAGATTTTTACATTTAAAATTCCCACAATGGCTTCTATTCTGAYGCAAATAAATATAGCTTAATAATTTAAATAATTTTCTGGAAAAAGACAATACATTTTATAAGACTGTAGTGGTTAAAATAAACAAACACTGTTAAAATTAATGGGCATATTTTGGCTCAGAAAATTAAACTTGTTTAAGTTTTAATGGTGCTGAGAACTCTAATTAAGCATTACCTCCACAATATGTCCTACTAAAATACCACATCTTTCATAAYCATCAAAGATATGAATCTGACCTGCTCACAGAATTCTAAAAGAACYCTGTAACTATTTTTATAAATTTTCCTTTTTTGCTAAGAGTGTACTCTGTGAAGTACAGACAGGAAGGCTGTGAAAATAATTGATAGATTTGTGCTGCTAATGCATTAACTAATAACTGAGTACAGCAGAAAGTMATTTTGGATAAGAACTCATGTATTTTAAGGTTTTTTTTTTAAGTCTTCTTTACAACATCTTATACTAAGAAGTTATTCCTTTGTCTCAGTGCACTACCAACTGGTGTGCTAAAAATAGCTCTGTTTAAATCTAGCTTTCATTCTACTTGAACACAAACCACACATARAAGTACACACCTTCTAGTCACTAATTTTAGCAGATATAAAGTAAATTAAAGTGTTGTTACTACATTTATTGACAAGGACAGATTTTTAAAAATTTTTATTTCTATCATGGTATCTCCCTCCCCTTGTTCTCTATTTTGTAAGAAATGTCATGTTTATAAAACATTTGTCATACTTCAAGCCATCTGTCTGGGATGATATACTTTCACTTGATGATGAAGTTCATATTACATTGAAGTAAACATTAATCTAAAAATAAAATAATTTATAAAAAATAAAAGGAAGGAAGTCAATCAAAATATCCTCCTTATTATGTAATTATCCTAGAGAGCACCACTTTCTTTCTAAATGACAATACAAATATTTCAGATAAAGAGGGGTAGCTGGGTCTAGTATAATTCACAAATGTCTCTTCCACATATAAACATCTGTCTCCCAATTCCACAACGGGGCAGTGGAGAGAAAAAAAAAATAACAAAGATTTTATGACTGAGATAAAGACTGGGAGAAATACTTCAAGGGCAAAACAAGCTCAGCTTTAAGGTGAATGTTGCAAAGTGAATGTATTACTAACAGAATCAGAGGCGGATAATGAGAAGCAAAATAAGCCTTTGAAACACTTTTTCCCCCCAGCCCTTCCCTCCTTCCCACTAACACCACAGGGAAATGTGTCCTGGGGTGAACTGAAAACCAGGAAAACAGGGCATGAGAGTTTTGGTCAGTTCATCACCGAGATTTTCTTCCCCTGCTCCRGGAAAGGAGTCTTTCCCTTGTGAAACTGTGGGGTTCCTCCCAAGGGAGAAGGCTCTCCAAGAACTTCTCAAGTGTGGGTCCACTCTCACGAACAGCAGCCAAACAGAACCTACTGCAACATGAACTGTCCCCCATGGGCACACAGTGCTCCCAAAACTGCTGAGGTGTGGGTCACTTCCATGGTGTGCAGTCCTCCAAGGACAGGTTGCTCCACCATGGAAGCAGGGCCCCTCTCTCTCCACCAGGTCTCCCTCTGAATCACAGCCTCCTCCAGGCATCCACCCACTCTGGCATGGGCACCTCTCCCACAGGCTCCGCATCCCCCGCGGATCCCCATGGGCTGTGGGTGGATCTTTGCAGTCCCCCATGGATCCCCATGGGCTGTGGGTGGATCTCTGCATCCCCCGTGGATCCCCACGGGCTGTGGGTGGATCTCTGCATCCCTCACGTATCCCCGTGGGCTGCAGGGGCACAGCTGCTTCACCATGGTTTCACCAAGGCCTGCAGAGGAATCTCAGCTCCAGCATCTGGAGCACCTCCTGCCCTCTTTCTKCACTGACTTTGGTGTTGCCATCTTGTTCTCCTTCGCACGTTTTCACTTCCTCCTCTTCTCTGGCTAGAAGCCAAAATCTTTTGACTTTGTTTTTATTTTAAATATGTCATCACAGAGGTGTTGCCTGCCTCTCACGGGCCCAGGTTTGGCCAGCAGCGTGTCCATCTTCAGAGCCCTCAGGGACTGAGGCATTGCTGGACATGCTGGAAGCTTCCAGCAGCTTTTCACAAGAAGACACCTCTGTGACCCCCTTGCTACCAAAAAACAGGCCATTAAAAAAAATACATCAGGATAAGCAAAAGTTTTAAATCTCTTGGGAACAACAGAGTATAGATGGGTTTTGCTCTCTCACAAAAACTTGACAAGTCTGCCTCTTGCTGTGCACAGTTATTTTGCTTTGTGTATCAGCTGGATTTTCCATAAAATCATCTGTAATAAAGAAGGAAAAGTGGGCCAAGATTTCCTGAAAGAAATACAAAAAGTGAGGCATAGAGGGTAGCAAAGTTATGATGCCTRAAAGAGGKGAAAACCTTAAAGGGTGAGTGGGARCTAGCCTTTGAAGTATAAAGTTYTGGCATGATCAAAAGCTCACTGTAGGTAATGGAAAAATTAATATTGACTTCATTGGCCTTTGAATTCAGTAAAGTTTAGAGGAAAACAACAACAAAGTTTTCTACTTTTTCCCATCAGCTCCTTAGCTGTGCTGGTTTCAGTCATACTAAGMAAATAATAGAGTCAAGAACGGAGTTAGAAATAATTGACTTTACTTGAAAAAAATGGGCAAAAATAATGAATTAATTTTAAAACCAAAAMCTATAATTTTTAGAAGGAATTTATTGAGTTTAAATATTCTGTGTACTATTTCAAATATCCAGGTATTAATAATTTACTATAATTTTTCTTGGAGAAAAATAGAAAAATTTTTTGCGTAACTTTCTGTAAGAGTTTGTACAAATTTTTATAGCACTTTTCAAATTCCCCTCTTTTTTTTTTTTTGATATATTGGCTCATTCTTCCTTCTAAAACTTTTCCAGTAACACACAAAGTATAGTCATTGATTTTAATGTCCTAATGAAAATAAATATCGTAGMTTCATTTTCATGACAGAGTCTGGTTCCTGGACGACTCCTCCCATTTATTTCTCAGACCACTTTTTCAGATCATTTAGAGATACATTCCGGATGAGGCCTTTTAAAGATAACTTACAGCCATAATATCATTGTACTCTTTACAAATATTTAAAGTCTTAAAAGTTTTTGTTCAAAGAGTTTTTTAATAGAAATACCTGTTTCAGAACCCACAGTTGCAGCTGAACACTTACACAGTGCTTCCCCTTGGCTTTTGTGTTTGTGTTTAAACAAAGTCCTAAATTTGGTCAGTTTTTAAGGTTTATAATTATTGCCAGTACCAATAGCTAGACAAGAATGATCTTGAGATAATTCTTTTTATAATTTTCCATGTTAGATAATAGCATCTGATATTCCCCTAGAATTACTTTGTTATAAGCAAAAGGACACTTGTACAGCTGCACATCTACTGAATATGACCACGGTTCTCAGGTGTGACTTTTTCCTGGATCAGCCCAGCAAAAATTAGTCTGTTATTTAGGCTTATAAGCTTTTAGTCCAAGGGTATGTAATTCTGCTAAACTATCCTTTCACTCTAGTCATACCTGAATGATGTAATAGGGCTAATATGTCCTAACTACAAAGGATTTTGTGTTTTTTTTATGGGACTGGACTTATTTTATCTTTTAATTTAATCTATATTCCAACACTTTAAAAAATTCCTCCAATTCTGAAGCCATTATACAGTTGCAGAAAGAAAAAATATGAATTTTTCAGTCTGTGAACTTTCCAGGSCTTCAAGTTTGAAACATATGATTTTTAGACACTATTTTTTTTTCATAATTAAATGCAATGTAACRAACCATCCCCTCCTCTCCCTCCTTTTATCTTGTATTCCATGGAAATATGACTCCCTTGGCAAGTTGCTTTTAGCTGATAAATTTCTTCTGCTGCCTTCAGTACTTCATTAGCTCATTGAATATTTTAATAAGATAAGRCTGCTGGTTGAGGTTTCTTTGTGTTTGTTTCTCAAGATATTTCATATAAAAGCTATGTAGTCAGAGGGGAGAGAACAAAAACTGGTTGGACAGAATTAAAATCCTAGTCCTGAATTTATACCATGGTAGGCACRAGATAATTAGCAGGAAAGAAAAATGTTTTAGATGTCTCAATCTTGAGAAAAAAAGCTTAATTCAGAGATTATATTTATTCTACAGCAGGGAATACAAGGGAAAGTAAAATAAAAATGTGTGGCAAGAATCACTTGGGGTTTCTGAAGCATGAAGCATCAAACAAGGCAGCTGTCAGTCCATGTCAGGTCCAGGCAATTGAGCTGCCATTAGTTGCCTGACAGGAGTCAGTCAGGAGACAAAGAAGCAGCCTGTTAGCCTGACTGGTTGTTTATTCTTTGTATATAAAATCCATCACTTGCTGACTTGGTAATGGCTTTTCTTTTTCTGTGTGCCACTTGATGGTAGTTGCACTTCTAAGGGTTTCACTCTTATTCTTGTCTWAGCTGTTCTGATTTTAGGTTTTTGGAGTTTGGTTTATTAGTTTGTTTTACTTCACCCTTGCAAACATTATCCCTACTTTTGGGCTCCTGTCTTTCCCTCTTTGTCCTTACCCTAGCCTCCTTGCTCCTTGTCTTCATTGATACCCTCTTGTTCCAGGAATGGGGACAATCACCCCAACAATGTTGCCCTGTCCTTCAGTTCAGTAGGCTTTTGTTTGTAGAATCTTACAACAATGTAAGTGWTAAGCACAACTAACAATAAGCCAGTACTGTTGAACAGACCAAATAATTTGATAATTATTTGCTTTACTTGCTTACTTTCCATACTTCTTGTATTGTTCAGGGAGGGTTGTTCGGGTTTTTCTGGATATTTTTCTATTGTTGATTTTTTAGGGGGTGGTTGCTTCTTTGTTACATTGTTGATGTTGTTGATTTTTTTGATGTGTTGTTTTTATTTTCCCTTTAGGATTTTATTTATTTTCATGTTGGAGTTTTTTGGAGTCTTTGCTTTTGATGCTCTGACTTATTAAAGATCTGRATTATAAAGATGTCAACAGTTTTCCTGTAATATTATTTTCTTGATCTTTAGCAGGTTTTCTTACAGTTCTTTTTCAGCAATCTTAGGCAAAACTACACACTTTTGCTGTAGTAGAGATGYACCTTGGCTCCTTTGTACTAACTTGGCCAAGTGTTGTGGAATCAGGAGTTTGCAGTGGGTTTATGGAGAGAAAGATGTTTATGGTTCTCCTGCATCCTAAGATCAGAATCAGTGCTCAAAGTAGAGATAAATTCTCTCACAGTCTTAAGCATCTTGAGTTTGCAGGAAACAGTTTTGATGCTTATAGCAACAGTCTTTTCCTACTTGTTCTTAGGCCTTAAAATATTTTGCATTCACATATGTTTCCTGATAAATAGTTGCACACTAGGACACACAAAATCAGAAAGCTGTTCTTTGTAAGCAGCAAGTGCTTAGGTTTCTCAGACTATATAAAATTTTTCCAAACTTAAGGTGGAATAGGCAACAGTCACTTGGCTACTAGACCATTGCTAGGCAAAACTGTTTCAGACCAATGTAAGTCCACATAAATTCCAATATCTTGCACTTTTAGAGTGGTATAAGAGGCCTTTTAAYCATAATGGCAAAAAAGCTCTTGGACTGGATTAAGATGTCTCTTAACAAGAGATTTAGCAGGTTGGTTATTTCCTYCTCTTATATTTCTATTCATTTATTGGCAACAGAATCTAACAACTATTTATCTTTTACCCTACCTTCTAGTTTTCTAAAATTTTTACAGCAGTAGAAAATAATAATAAAAGTASAAGGGGAAGTGAATGAGTTTGAAGAATTCAAAAAGAAGTTGAATTAAACTATTACATTTTATTCAAATGTTATTCTTACTGTACACAACAAGAATGAAAAACTGCATAGCAAGTTAGGAGAAGCTACCTATGGTAAGCAAAAATATTTAAATATAAAATTAAATAATGTATTTACAGCAATGTATTTAAATCTATAATTTATATAGAGAAATTATTTTAGTTTAATTGACTTCATTTATAACTTATAGTATCTGTATACACAAAAGTTCTAAAGCACATGGATATGATATACACCTCTCAAAGATGGACAAGTTTGCTCTGTGCAGTAGAACATGAACTTGTGTAATTCAGACAGGACGTGATAACATGAGAATCAATCATACCCAGGCAAAGACCAAGTACCTTCCTAATATTTAGCCTCCAGTGCTTATATATAAAGGTCACTGCATAATAGATATTTTCTCCTACAAYTCTGAATTCCAGTATACAACAATATTCTGATTAATATTTAGCAGCAACTCTAGAGTAATCATTGTAGGGGAAGACAGAGCTAATAGTAAAAATGGAAGTAAACAAGATTTCAAAGCTTGTTGTGGACCATTTAAAACCTGAAATGGTAGTCTCAAATGACTGATCTTTGTAAGCTATTACAGGTTCCCTTTTAAGGTTAAGCATTTCGTGCTTTAGGGATAAAATATGTTTTCAGTATTCCAATTTGTGCAGTAGAATGGTGAAATTAATGCTATTCATTCCCACATAAAAATAACTATAATTAGAATAAATGCAGAGCTGATCCACAGATTGCAAYAYATAATAAATACAGTATTTCTTATGTTTTCAACATCTTCATTATTTATCTCACATATGTATTATGTGATTACCGGATATCCATGTTAAACAAAATTTTAGTATCATGCAAGGAAATCTGTTTTGATCTATATGATGAGGAGCAGTTGAGGACTTTGGGCTTGTCTATTTAGCAGGCTGAAGGATGATTGTGCTCTTTGCAGCTTCCTAAGGAGGGGAAATGAAGAGGGAGATGCTGAGCTCTTCTCACTGGGATCCAGGGAGAGGACACATGGGAATTATTTTAYTCTATTCTATGTCCAAAGATAGAATCTATTTTATCCATATTATTGATTCTTTTTTATTTTTTATTCCTCCCATGTATTTGTGTTTCATTTCCCAAATGGAATAAATTAGTTATTAAAAAAAATTAGAAGATGTTTTTAATATTGATTATTTCTCTGATATTGAMTCAATGTTATAAATGCCTGAATAAGAAAGTAGCATTTTTAAATTTTAAAGAAATTGATATTCACTGTTCAGTCAGAGGCCTTAACATATTTCAGTGTCTATAATCTACTTGATCTGAATGAAGAATTCTATCAGTAAATTTTTGCSAGACTATTTTGAGTATTTATTTATTTATTCAACTTCTTTTTATCTTAGTCTTTATCTGAAAGAGCATTCTTAAAACATTCCTACCCTACACTTTCTGATAGACCAGAATCTTGAATGGAATTTGCTCAGATAAATATTTTCCAGGGAAAAGGAAACATCAAACATGTATCTTCCTCAATATTTTCTTGTTCCCCTTGGTTTCTTTGCTTTTATTCCAATGCATTTTTTCTCTTGTAGCTAAAATATCTGGTAGGAACAAAAGCAGTGTCATGATTCTGGCATACTTAAAGAAACATGCCTGTAAACAAATAAAATTGCTTCAGTAATAAATCTTCCAGAGAGATTGAAACTGTCACTCTATGGGTTTCAGAAGACAATCCTCTAGAAACACAGAGAGATTCAACTACAGTTAAGACTAAGAAACAGAAAGAAAGCCATTTCTGTGCTCATCTTTTGAAAARGCAACTTTAAAATACTCTAATATTTAACAATACGTTTCATTTTGGTCTTCTCAAAAATATTGCTTAATTCATTACTTGACCACCTTTGGTTTATTTTCTCTTAGCAAAGGACATTTTACATAAGATTTTATTTCCCTCTGTAAAGCAGCAATCTCATGTMATCAGTTTTTATAGTCCTATTTTTTAGCTAAAATGATCTGGATAAAGATTAATTCCTTATATTGCATTATGTTAGCACCATTTAATCTCAGAAACGATGTATTTATACATATTTACTAAGACAGCCTTTCTGCAATACATCAATGGCAGACACACAAGCTGCTGTGAATGTAAGCTCTGCAAATACAACATTGGCAGTGCACATGACAGAGCACAAAAGCCCCTGTGGTTTGCAGTGCCACAGCTAATTTCCTTTCCCATTTTAATTCACTTTCTACAGTAGCTTCCCTTTCTATCCTTTTTACTGCTTTCACTAATTTGTCCCAAAATTTAATTTACATGCTAGTTTTTGACATTGTGCTAATAAAAGACTGCTTTTCTAATGAAGATTCAGAACTTCAAATATTTCTTAAAATGCTGTCCTATCAGGTGACTGACATAACTGATTTTTGTTTATTCTTGATAGTTTTGGGAGTCAAAATTGTTACAGTTACAAAAAAAGACTTGAATATGCATTGTCAAAACCAAATAARCACATGACATATTTACTTTTGCAATAAATAATTGAAAGCTTCAGTGGTAAATGTTGAAATTTGAATATGTTGGCAAATTTCTTGTCTTATGTATTTTTTTTCTTTTTTTTTCTTCCTTTAGAGGAAGAGTGAAATAAATTCAGATGGACTGATATTTGATTCTTTTTATTAAACCACACTTTGGCTTTTAACTCTGTGTAGTTTTGTCCCTTGCAGACACAACTGTGAGATCTGCCTATGGCCACTRCAGAGTTAGAGTATTGATACAAATTCTGTATTGTTCTTGGTTAAGATAATCAGCTATTAACTAGGTTAAGAAAGATCTGGCAGACAGACACGGGTTTAACAGAAAAGTAAAACTGAAACCTCCATGTGTTACCTTCTCCCAGAGGAAAAAAAGGAACTGCCCACCCTGCCTCCAGTCATAAAGCTAAAGAAAACCAAAAGATAATAAGCTGCCAAACCCTATTCTKCTGACATTTCATTTGTCCACATTAAAAGCCTGAGGAAGGTTTGAATTTATAATATGGCAATGTTATATAAATACTTTATGTACTACCATTACATATTGTTGACATACTGAGGTAAATTATTAAAAGTATTACCTTAAATTTAGGACACATCATATTTATTTTTTTCTGCAGCTCTAAGGAAGAATTGTTTTATCTTATTTTAGCTCATTTTAAAACTTGCCATCTTAAGGCAGCCTAGCTTCTCTTTTCACATGATAGATATAAGCTCCTTCAGGAAGTCATTTACCTTATCTTAAAAGATTTTTCTGATCAGTGTGATGAGGATCCTTTTTAGTCTGCAGAGTCAATGTAGTTGAGGTGAGATCTCTAATTTTTAGATACCTGATGTGAATCTCAGTTTCAAACACCACATTCATACTTTAAATGTTTTTTCAGTGTTTCTAATGTAATAACACGAGCTCAAGCCAAATACATGTTGAAACCTATAAGAATCTATTCCACCTTTTGAAACAATATGAATGATTTCAAATAATATCCAATGTGACTTTGAACTTGCAAAAAAAAATATTCTGATATTACATAAATGTTTTCATTTATAAATAATTTTAAAGATTAGGTGATATTTATTTTCCTGGCTACATTCATCACCAGCAACTTTAACAGGTTAACAATAACCTGTTATCTTCTCCTAACATATCAGAAACCAGTAATATAAGTTTTATGATGCACTATACACAAACAATACAAATTTATTTCCTAGGGAATTTTGTCACATTATTTAATTGCACATATGCCTGAACAGATGGTCTTTCTATATGCTATTGATGATTATTAAGGTTAAATATTGATTTTTACCATGTTTCATATTTTAAATATGTTTATCTCACAACTGCAAAATAGGTATCCAAAAAGGCTGTCAAATTTAAATGCATAATCAATTTCACTTTGCTGTATGGTTCTCAATTCAAKTTTTTGTGCCAGTAACAGCAGCAAATCTTTATGCTAATGTAAACAAAAAATGAGCTGCAGACACTTTGTGAAACTRAAGGATTCAACATATCATGCTAAAAACTCATTTGGTTTTAAAAAATTCTTTAGAGGTGCTGGATCATASTGATAATTAGACATCAGTCATAAAATATAGTAATAGAAAAGGTTTTGGAATAGCTCCAGTTCTTAAGAACCAGGGATGACTGAATGTAAGATGATATGTAATCACTAGAAAAGTTTGTCTTTAAAAATACATCTTTCAATCCTAAAGAGAGAGTGCCAGAAAAAAAACTTGTGTTCCTATCATGGATTATCAAGAAACAAGTAAACTTATTCCAAAACTAATTGGATACAGAGAAATCATTCTAAAGGCATATAAGGCATATAACSTTTAGTTATATATAACCATATATTATAAAAAAATTTTCGCTTTTCGGGTGGTCAGGTTTTGTAATAGGTTACCAGGGAGACCATGGAATCACCACCCCTGGAGGTGTTTAAAAGGCATCTGGATCTGGTGCTGGGTGATAAGTTTTACTGGTTTAGGAGTTACAGTAGTGCTTGGGTTGATGGTTGGGCTTGATGATCTTAAAGGTCTCTTCTAGCCTTGATGATTCTATGATTCCAACCCCAAATTGCTACAAGATTATTAGAAAAAATTGTGTGTGCTGGCCTAGAACCCAAGAGTTATATCCAGTTATGAAGCCAACTGAGTTAGCTGCCAACAAATTGACAAGTAATGAAATTACAGGCTGGGAAGAGAGGGAAAAATGCCTTTCATCAGATACCAGCTATTAGAACCCAATGTTGTTACCTTCTCTGCACATAACTTTCAGGTCCAAATAATTACTGGGGAAAATAYAATAAATAAAATAAATTTTTCTTATCTTCGGTTTCTTATCTTCTGTGAAGCCTGAGTATTTGCAAATAGAAAGCGACAACCTAATATGTCTTTGATCTGAACAAAATTATATTAAATAAGTAAAAATGAATCCTAGATCTGGTCTAAAAGATGTCTGAATGATTAGTTAAGATGCATTGTGAAACCCTTCAGTGGGTTTTTACTGGTGAAGCCATACAGTAATGATGAAAGAAAGCAGAGTATAAAACATTTCCTAGATACAATTTCCATTTGTTGCTGGCCTGACTGAAGGGGAAAATGAAGCACCATACCTCCCAGGACTCATAGCAAAATTTTMATGTGACTTGACTGCATTGAGAATTATCTATCACAGAAAGAGAAGTGCTAGATGCCACCGATGACATCTATAGTTACAAAGACACACAGCCAGCAAACACAGCACTAATTTCACTGCGGAAACATGAATTCAAATGCAGTATTTTTTTTTTAGATCTATTTTTGTGGCCAAATTGTGGAAGTAAACAGTTAGCCCATAACCTAAAACCTAGGAAAAATAGGAGTAGATTMGCATGAAAATGACCCAATATAAATTCCAAATCTTGGTATTCTGTAGAAGTCAGATATATCAGTTAGAATTATTGCACGAGTAACAGATATATGGAAACTAAAACTTCTGTTTTGTATTTACAAGGCTACATTCCAGAGCTCTTTGATTTCTACTCTTTAAAATCTTGCTTTAGTTTTGAAGTGGCTCAGGTACTAATACCTTTATRTCAAGCTAATAATTATAATTTATTTATACTTCATTACCTTACTGGCTTATTTAAACTTTCAGTAAAAGAGCTTAAAATATTTGTGAGACTTTCCATTAAAACTTCAATATTAAAAAAAATAAGGTAATTCTGCTATGCATAAACACAGAGCAGAAAAACAATCTTATATATAGGTTATTATATTAYATGAGTATAATTCATTTTGTATATATTCAAAGGAGAGTTTCGAAACAAGAAGAAGATAGGGAAAAGTAAAAGCAAGTGGTAACAACTAAGTTGTTTGTTTACAAGAACTATTCTTTTCAAAAAGAAAAGTACAGGCTCTTATTTTGTTCATAAAAGGTCTGATTTGATAAGGAAGATTTCACTTGTTTTTAAAAACTGGAAACTTTCAAAAATACTTAACCTTGAGCATCCAATAATTAARTTACTTAATAGTCACACATAGATGAAATTATTTTTACTTGAAAATCATTGATTCTTAGCAATATTTTCCCTCTCTCAATTTTAGAAGGGTTTTAGCAAAAAAAAACCTCAAACCCCAAGAAATTTAAATTCATAACCATGATTTAATGAGTAGCCCAGAACAAAATATTTCACTGTGGTCTAATTACAACAAAAGGYTTACACAGTACTACTGGACAAACACATATTCTTGAGTTTTATTGATCACTATACAGGTCCCTACACATTTACTRTCTCATAAGAAGACTAATAGAGGAAGAGAGCAAAAAACTTCCTGACACCTTGTCAGACACTACTTGCAGTTAGGGTTTCTCTTTGGATGACAGCTACTCTCTAAACTAGATTGACTCAGGCTTGTAACAAAATGTTGTTGTGCTACTCTAGAATGTCTAGGCTCTCTTGTTTGTTTGTTACTTAAGTCCTGAACATCAAGAAGGATCTGACACAACTGACTACAGCAACCTGAAAATAACTTCTGTAACTGTCCATTAAAATTATGCCTTTAAGTACTCAGAGRGGGCCTATAAGAAATCTAGAGAAGGACTTTTTACAAGGCCAGAAAKTGATAAGAAAAGGGTTAAAGGCTTCAAAATGAAGAGGGCAAGTATAGAGTAGATAGTGGGCAGAAATCCTTTTCTATGGGGGTTATAAGGCAGTAGAAAAGGTTTACCTGAGAAGCTGTAGATCCCACARCCATGGAAATATTCAAGTCCGGGTTGGATGGCTCTTTGACCAAGCTGGTCTAGTGGAAGGGGCAAGGGGATTTGAACTAGATGACCCTTTAAAGTCTGATTCTGTGATATTATGAGGTATGTCAGAGCTTTTTGGCTATATTTGGACAGGGTTTATAACAGTAAATTCTCACCCCACTGCTGTTTGAAAGACATTGCTAATAATTGATRCAAAGGAGCAACAATCAAATCACAAAGATGCTGTAGATTGAAGTTAGAAAGAACTCACTGAGAAGGTGAAAGAAAATGTAATGTCATAAAATGATTAAGTTCATAAATCAAGAGAAGTAAAGGGAAGGGAAAGAAAAGCATAATAAAGCCTAGATATTTTTTTAAATGTTGTGTAGTCTTTGGTTTTGAGAGTGTCAGAAAAATGTAGGTGAAATCCCCCAATGSTTTTTCAGAGCCTACCTTTGAAACAGAGTAGATGACCCTTTGAATTTCCTTCTAGTCTTATTTGCATATCCATAGAATTTATGGCTTGTGCAAAGAAATAGTATAGCCTCAATTAGTAGTCATGTGRACAATGTTACTTTCAGACAATGAGGTTTTGGAAATTAAGGTCAGTCTACCTCCAGTCACTGGAAGTGGTCACATACTGTGGGTTTTGTCCTGAGAGTTGAATATATACTTGATCATCCCAAACAAGCGGGCAGATTTTTTTTTTAATGGTTTTACATAAARCTTTTTAGGCTGCCTGGTTTTTCTTAACTTCTGCATAACTCTATTAACTAGAGATAGAMCTATTTAAAGGATACACATAATTTGATACATTTCAGCCAGGAATACTATCTCTGAAAGCTTATTTTTCAGTTACAGTAAAGAAAAGAATATAATGTTCAAAACTGTTCTCTGAGGTGGAGGCTTCCAGATCAAGGTAGAGCTGTTAACATTATTACTTGCTGTWTGACAAAAATATGTTCTTACATTTCTGTATGACTGGCTCAACAAAATAAATTTCAAAACAGCACAACAAGGCTGATAGACTTTGAATCCTGTTTGTAGTATACGGTTTGCAAAGCTTTCCCAAGAGATCCCAAACTTTACTGGTTAATAGCGCAGTGTGCTTACTCTGAGCTGATTACAGTCTGGTTTATAGTTACCAATTAGAGAAACCAATTACAGCTCCAAACTGTGTCAACAGCATTTGACCTAATTTGATGCTGGTTAATCAATTATATAAACAAATTCTGTTTATAGAACAAATTGAATTTGACTTAAAGAATATACAATATAAACTCTATACAATATTTTAGATATAAAAAATGTCATCAAGATATTTTAAAAAGT